>JAASFI010000055.1:0-71602 GCA_023333705.1 Globisporangium viniferum | reverse complement strand
GAGACGGCTCAGACTGACCAGCTCATCACGGAGAATATTCCCGTCCCAAATTCTCCTGGCGAAAGTTCTCACAAGCGGAGAAAATTCGCAAAACGTGATAAATTTTCATGGGTGCGGAGACTTTTTACAGCCACAGTAGTGGCTTAGTAAATAAATAAATCCGACGTACGTGGAGCACAAAGCCGATGGCGAGACAGACGAGGAACTCCTTGAACGTGAGCTTGCCATTCTCGCGCATATCGGACTCTTCAAACACTTGGCCGATCTCCTCTTTCGAGAAACTCACGCCGAGCTTCTCAAACGCGCTCTCCACGTCCGAGTACACGATGTACCCTGTCAAGGTACATGGAGAAAAACCCATTAGTAGTGCCAAGGTCCAACCACACACACACACACCAGACAGGGTAGTAGGAGTTGCTGCTTCACTTGCCTTTCTTTCCCTTGTCAAACTCCTCGAAGGTCGACCGAACGCTGTTGAACGCTTTCTATCCAGTGTACCATCATAAAAAATTAGAATCTGGATGAGGAAACCCACTGGCGCATTCCAATTCCACCGTCTTGTTTTGCTTCCGCGAACGTACCGCGACAAGAGGGAACTTGAGCAGGATCCGCGTGAACGGGTTGTGATGGCTGCAGCAGAAAATTCAAAAAGCACACAAACCAGCCGCGTTAGAAAATGGTGCTCTCGTGGGTCACTTGCTCACTGGAGTAGCGCATCACCACGCGCTTGAGACGTACGAGTCTTTTTCGTCAAGCATGTGCTTCTTCTTGAGCTCTTTGAGCGCGTTTGTGATCCTAAACAGCCACAGATATGCGAGTGAGAGCGAGCATAACACGACACAAATGAGAAATTCTAGCCTTTGCCCCTTACTTGACGTCCAGCGGCGTCATCTGCGCTGCTTCGGCTGCGGCGCTGCTCATAGGTGGCGGCGGCGGCCCCCGAGCATGGCTGATGGCGGTCTCGTGCGGTCGGATCGTCGCTGTGTTGATCGAGAGCTTCCCGTAGGAAGACGAGTGGCTGTGGCGCTCGCTCACTGCTGTGCCACCCGCACCATCGCCACGCGCGGAGCCCATCGCGAACGACGAGTACGGCAACGACGGCCCTTCGTTCTGCGTGGACGTCACCGGCACCGAGTGCTTCGTGCCCATTATGCTGGTGGTGGCGGTTGAGTGGCTGAGCTGGCGGTGAGAAGCGTGATGGCAGTGCAGATGTGGAGAGAGAGAGAGAGAGAGAGAGAGAGAGAGAGAGAGAGAAATCAGTGATGATGCATTGACGCGTCCTCTCATCACATGAATGATACAAAAATGAAGCCTACCTAAAGATAGATACATTTTGGCTGTAACCTTTCAGCTCGGTCAGGATTGTTTTAGCCAATAATGTGACGTTATGAAGATATAGTGAGTCGTTTTAACCAATTGAGCGGCTTCCAATAAATGAGCCTCGTTTTCATCACTCTATAAAATATAGCACCTTTTAATTACTTTAATCTATACAATTTTATTTTTACGGATTCATAAACTCAATCAAAAGAAATACTTAACAACAGAGGTGAAAGAACTCAAAATGCAATGTGCTGATTCTGCATTCGCCAGCTCAACAGCCCAATATGACCAAGCCAAAGAGCGCAGCAGAGAAGGCAGCACAGAGCACGTCCACGCCGACGAGCGCCGCCGCCTCTGCAGACACAAAGGCCAGCAGTACTAGTGCCAATCCTGCCGCTGCGGCCGCTCCTGCGAAGAAGAAGAGCACACCGAAAGTGCGTAAGCGGAAGGCGAGCGACGCTGGCGTGACGTCCAAAACTGGCGCGTCCCCCGCCAAGAAGAGCACCACAAGCGACTCGAGCGCAAGTGGAGGCGCTGCGGGGACCGGTGGCGCTAACGCTGGAGCAACCGGAGCGTCTGGACCCGGTGCTGCGGGTGGCGCAGCTGGCGCGGGGGCAGCAGGAAGCGCCGATGGGCTCGTGAAGCCGTTTGTGAAGGGCGAGCTCGTCGAGAGCAGTACGTTGGACCGTGAATATGGCTATTGTGCGTGCGTTTAGAGGGAACGAGAAGTTCACACTGACAATGAATCTATGGACATATTGCTATGGTGTGTACGTGACCAGTCAAGCACATGATGTTTGGCTTTGGAGACGAAGCCGAGCCGCTGGACGAGACCGCAGAGCTCATGGAGGACCTCGTCGTCGAATACGTGCACGCCATGGTACATTTTCCACTATCCTCAACAATGATTAGTATAGCAGGCTGTGCATGCGTCCTGGTCACCTTGATTCGACGCTAACCCATTGTTTTTTTGTTGTTGCCAAAAGACAAAGAAAGCGATGGACCTGTCGCTGATCAAGGGCAAACTGGACACCGAGTGCTTCATCTTCCTCATCCGCAAGGACCCCGAGCGCTACGAGCGCATCGCGGAGCTGCTGCGCGCGAACGACGAGCTGCGCGCCGTGCTCAACAGCGGCTTTGACCCGAGCGACGAGAAGATGTATTAGGTTACTTAAGCGGGAAATGGATCCTTTGATCTGTGCGCATTCCCCAGCCATGACTTGATTCTTTGCTTATTATAACGTCAAACAGGCTGGTTGATTCTCAGAGACTCATCGGCCCGCGTGTTGCGTGTTACACTCATGTTGTATCCACACACACACGCAAACAAGGTCATCAAAGTGACTGTGCGACGCATGTTGCTTGCTTCCGCTCATCCTCATCAGCCATAATCTCATGATGAGCCTCACCATGAGGTCCCCAGCAGTTTGCCTGAGGCACTGAGGTTTCATCAAAGTGCATGCAATTCGAGAACAATCATCACTTGATGACCTGATGCCTGCATATTTACTTAGCTGGGAGAGCTGTATCACATAGTTTCTGCACATTTCTGTGCCATCAGTGCCCAAAAAACCAATAAGGACACATCGTCACTATATGACCAATTTGTTTTATACTATTCCCCTTTCATCCTTTCACAACCAGATAGATAACGTCACTAAAGCGAGGAACGTCACAGGGCGAGGTCCACGGTCTTCTAATCGTGGAAGCAAAGCAAGCCCGTCTGATGTGTTTGTTGTTGTTGTGTGTGTGTCGACTGAGAAAGTGAATGAGACCCAGCAGCTTGTTCGCAAAATTGAGCTATTCGCGCGTCTCTCTCGCTCTCTATTTGCGTGACCCCACCGCCACGCCCAGGTGCCTGCGTTGCTGCTCAAGGAAGGACGGACGAAGAGAGGTCGCGACTACCCATCCATCCATCCACTCAGCGAGCGAGCACGTGAGCGAGCGGCGCGCCATGTACTTTGACGAGCAGGACGTGGTCGGCGAGAGCTGTGGGACGCAACTCGACGTGGACATGTTGATGGCGCCATTGGCAGCCTCTCTACCGACGTTTACGATTGTGCCGCGACCGAGCTTCCGGATGCCGCTGTCTGGTGTTGCCACGGCTGTCTCTTCGTCTTCTACTGACAGTCCCACGACGACGACGACTGGGCGGGAGGAGGAGGAAGAAGAGGAGGCGCTCGAGAAAGACGATGATGAAGAAAGCGATGCGGTGAGCTCACTAAGGAAGCGTCTGCGGCGGGCCGGCCCGAACGACGAAGCTGTAGCAGAACCGGAGAGCCCGACGGCGCGAATGACGCAGATGGACGCCGAGTCGCTCGCCGCGCTGTCGATCATCGTGCCGCCGAGCCAGCAGGACGCGGAGGCTGGGAGTTTGGGTGCGAACGCGATGCAGAGACTGCATCTGCAGACCCCGCGCAAGGGCAATGACGACGATGACGACGCGCATACGGATTACGAGAGCTTTGTCGGAGAGACCCCATGCACCGCTCTGTCCAAGAAAGAACGACGAGAAAACGGCAACAGCAACGGCAAGCGACCGCGCTCGAGCGCTTCGTCGCCAGCGTCATCGTTGACCTCTTCATCATCGACGTGCGCGCCTGCGGTGGCGCTCGCGAGGAAGCGCGCATTGAAGGAAAGCTGGCGGGATCGACAGATGGCGGTGGTGCCGCAGCAGGAGAACAGTCCCGCGTTTGACGACGAGGACGACGAGCGAGCGCCGCGGATCACTTCGTTCGTTGAATACGTGAGTTACTGGGAATCGCTTGTATGGGGAGTGTTTGCTGTGCATGCGCTTGATGGTTTCCCTGTTTTTGCTAATGTTACAAACGCTATTGTGTTTTTGTGCTTAGCATGCTGCGGATATTGACAACCTGGTCATCGCGCCAAGTCAGGACTACTTTGACGATGCGTACGACGCAGAAGGAGAGAACAAAGACGACGACCACGCGAAAGCGGAGGAGGAGGAGGAGGAAGAAGACAGTGCGAATCAGCACACGCAGCAGCAACAAATGTGCGGATTCGTGGACTTTCGAGACCGTAAGAAATTGTTGCCTGCGTGCTTTGTAAGTTTGCTACAGAGGCCTGGGGTTTCCTAACTTTTTTGTGTGTTTTACTTGTTGACAGTGACACAGTTGGGCAACGAAGAGTGCTCGGAAGTATTTGACGGTGAGTATCGTTTTGCGAATAGTGGTGAGCAGCGGAAATTGTTCCCATATGTGTGCTGACCAAGATATTGCTGTTGTTGCTGTTGTCGATGGTTGCAGATGTTATTTATGCCCCCAAGCCCGTGCCACCACCACCGTCGATGATGCCGCCAATCCGAGAAGAGGTGTGTGTGTGTGTGTGACAAATTTCTGACCCTCCGTGGATGCAAATTGCAAGCCAATTGGACGTTGACAAGCGTGGTGCTTGATTGTGAATACAGGGTCAGCGCTCACGATCGCGATCTCCGCCTCTCAGCGCTGCTGCTGCTGCTGTAGCGCCATTGAAATCCGAATCCGCTGCTATGAAAAAGGTACACAGACATGCTTTTTTCTTCTGGCTGCTTTCGTTTGCTCGCTCCCATGAGTGTTTAGGCAGATCTGACAATTTTGAACGCTTTTTCTTGCAACAGGAGAATATTAATAGCCAAGCGAAGGAAGACGAGCTTGACACCAACAACAGCGAGTCTTCACTCAGCGGTACGTTCTATCGCTCGGTCTGTGCCATTTTTTGATGAAACACGAGATGCATGTTCTAATGACGCGCGTCTTGGTTGCTGCTCTTCATTGTCTGTATTGTCTGCAGATGGATTTGATATCCCCCCAGTGGTCAAAAGCAATGAGGCAGCAATACCAAAATGCCCGGAGCGTCAGCTTCACGCACCTCCTCCTCCTCCTCCCTCTCAGCAGCAGTGCACGGGGCAATGGAATCAGCGGCGGTCCGTGAAGCGCGACTGCACGTTCATTGAAACCCAATGCGCGTCGCCAGTGTTTGAAGATGACGAGGATTTCGAGGGCGACGCACTGTCTCTGTCGTCACGCACTGGCAAGTGCCAGCACGCTCACACGGTCCCCCGGATAGAAGAGCTCAAGGCGGACTACATCGATTCCAGCGGCGACGAGTTTGAAGAGCTCCCCATGAAGCCCGACGACATTACCACTCCAGCACGCACCCCCAACGCGACTACTTCAGCAGTAACAGCATCTGCGACAAGAAACCCATTGCGATTCCAGCCACGGTTGCTCAAGAAGCGCCGGAAAGCGCGGCGGCTGGGCTTGGAAGCGTTCTTCCGATCCCGCCCGTGCACGTGATTGCAATGGTGTGGTTGGTTGTGTGTGTGTATGTGTTTGGGAGGCGGGGTTGGGACCATCATTGCCGTTGAGTAAAAGTAGGAGTAGCTGGTAGTATTAGCAGCATGATAGAGAGAGAGTGTATGGCATGGATGAACATGCATTGCGCTCCTCATTTCGCCCTCCCTCGAAAGAAATCAACCCATCATTTGCTGGCTTCTTCACACAAAGCTCGAAGAGCTCTCCGATCCGAACGAACCTCAAATAGCAGCCATATTAAAAAGCGCGCGAAACCAGGACTCGAGGGCGGGAAACAAGCATTCGCACTTAGTCGGACAAACCAGCTCTGCTTACAATTTTCAAGTCATTTTGCGCGCGCACTTGAAATTGTGGCGCGACTTACGTGGGCACAAGAAGTAACAACGAGCCGAGAGCTCCCAACAAACCAAACGCAAACGCACACAAGAGCGAACGAAGCGAGCGAGAGATCAAGCGAAGAGCTTTTCTTTTTCTCCCCCTTCCTCCGCCTCGCATTCCTGCAACTGACAGAGAAGCACCACTCAACCCAACCCAAGACAAGCCCCCGACACACACAGACACACACAGATGGCGTACGTGACGTTGACGAACATTACGGTGCTGGACAACCCGACGGCGTTCACCAACCCGTTCCAGTTCGAGGTCACGTTCGAGTGCGCGCACGCACTCGAAGATGGTACGTCTAAATGCTGATGCTGCATTGCTGTTTAGTGATGTCGTTCTATGCATTGCGCATGCATTCGTGCGCGAATGAGCTGTGCTTTCATTGTGCGCAATGCTACCGATTGAAAGAAATGGTGACTAACGACTTGCTGCTTGTCATTGTGTGTCTTCGCTAAAAAGCAGACTTGGAGTGGAAGATCACGTACGTTGGCAGCGCAGAAGACGAGAGCCGCGACCAGATCCTCGAAGAAGTGCTCGTCGGCCCCGTGCCGGTGGGCACAAACAAGTTCGTGTTTCAGTCGGACCCGCCAAACCCGGACCTCATCCCGGACGAAGACAAGGTCGGCGTGACCGTCGTGCTCGTGACCTGCTCCTATCGCAGCCGCGAGTTCGTGCGCGTGGGTTACTATGTGAACAATGACTATGCGGACCCGTTCCTGCTCGAGAACCCGCCGAGCCGCGTCGACATCACCAAGCTGCAGCGCAACATCCTCGCGGACAAGCCGCGTGTCACGCGCTTCCCGATCGACTGGACGCCAGCTGGTGCGCGCGACCAGGACTCGATGATGAACGACGAGAACAACGCTGCAGGCGGCGCGATGGGCGGCGCGAACGGCGTCGACCTGTCGATGGACTTTGTGGACGACGAAGAGCTCGTCAAGGCGGCGGCGCAGCTGGACCACAACTACACGGACATCGTGATCGGCGACGGTGCGCAGGGCCAGCTGGAAGATGACATTGACCTGGAAGACGACGAAGAGGACGACGAGGCGGACTCGGTCGAAGAAGCCGAGGAAGAGGACGCGGACGGCGACCAGGAGATGGATCTCGACGAGGACATCGACCTGGACGAGGATTTGTAGAGAGCCCGAGTCTGAGCCTGTGCATCCAGCCACGACAGCCAGCCTCTGCATTGCGAATCCCCCCCCCCCTACACACACACAAAGACACACAAGATGCAGAGACGTCCATTGCAGCTCCACCAGAACGAAGAAGACCCATCGCGTTGGCTGTATTTATAGAGGAAGAAACAATGGCCATTGTTGTTTTGAATCGACATTCCAGATGCCCCCGCATGTTGGTTCCGCTCTCGCCTTTGCCATCTATCCAACACACACATATACACACAGAAACACCATAAAATGAGAGCATGTCTGCGTATAATGGCAGAACTATTCGCCCATTTTAAAAAGTAAACAAACCCCAAACAAAAGCATTGCGATCCTCACTCATCATAAAGGAAAAAATGTCACCGACGAAGTCTCCCGATACAAAAATCTGTTGAACTGTGTGTAGATGTGTGTATGTAAGCGTTTAATTGAAATATGTCTGCCTTCCTCTCGTTCTTATGCACGTGCTCACTCTCCTTCTCTCTCTCTCTCTCTCTCTCTCTAACGCAACTTGTACTCGTGAGTCTGGTCGTACGAGCCGCTGGCACCGTCAAAGCGCACGGTGATGTCGATGTCGAGGTCGCGCGGGTTGGACGCGTTCGGTTTGCAACTGAGCTCGCCCTCGATGACCTCGCCCGGGGAGCACGCGATCTCCTCTTCCAGGTAGAAGATCGTCTGCTTCCAGTGCGTGTACTTGGCCTTGGGGCCGGTCGAGAACGCGATCTTCTTGTGCGAGCGCGAGAACGTGCAGTCAAAGTACGCCACGAGCGCGTGGCAAAAGTCCTGACGGAACGTCGTCACCTTGAACGTCGACGAGAAGCTCAGCTCCTCCTTGGTGACCTTCGTGAGGTCGATGTCCAGGATCGGGCACACATCGCTCAACAACGCGTCGCCGTTCACCGTGTCCACGAGCGGCTCCACCTTGGCGATCTCCTTGATGCAGCTCATGTCGAAGCCGTACACGTTGTCCCAGACTGTTGATGATCGTCAAGAGAGCAAGAGTTCAATTAGTATCCCATCACGTACAGATAGTAAAACAAACAGATAGCGAGATCAGTTCACTTACAGTCGAGCTTCTCCGCCTTGTACTCGCCGTCCTCGATGGCACCGACGTAGAGCACCGCGCGGTCCGGGAACATGGCGCCGCCTTCAACGAGGTACTTGTCGCGCGCGTAGAGCACGGTGTCGAGCATCGACTCGTAGAGCAGGAAGTAGCCCATCCACTCGGAGATGATAATGTCGACCTTGTCCACAGGGAGCTCGAGCTCCTCCATCTTGCCCTGAATGAGCGTGATCTTGTCGGCAAAGCCGTTCGCCTTGACGATCTCGCGCGCCTGCGTGAGGATGCCCGAGCAGTCGACGCCGTAGACGTGCTTGGCGCCGGCCTTGGCCGCGAACATCGACAGGATGCCCGTGCCGCAGCCTACGTCGAGCACGATCTTGTCCTTGAACAGGTGCTTGCTCTGCAGGATCGCGTCCATGTACGTCTTAGTGCGCACCGTGTCCTTGAGCATCTCCTCGTGGATGCCGAAGTGCGAGTACGAGTCAAAATAGTAGTCCTTGCTCGTCATCTCCTTGGTGCCAGCGGCGGCGGCGACGGCAACAGCAGGGGCTGGAGGTGCCGGTGCCGGTGCGGAGGCAGAAGAAGCGGCGGCGGCGGAGCTCATCGTGATCGTGTGTGAGTGTGTGGGCTTCGCGACGGATTGCGTTGTGAAATGAGCTGGATGGTTTTGTTTGTTCTTTCGTGCTGTATCACTCGCTCACACGTCGCAGGTTTGACAGATTGGGCGAGAGAGTTTGACTGGCGTGCTTGATTGGTGGGCGGTGGGCAGCGCCAAACTGATTGGTCGGTGCTCTTGGCAGCTCTTCTTTTCTCAACAGCAGATGAACCTCTTTGAAACGTAAATGTGAATCATTTGATGCAAATAGCAACATCCTGGAAACCTGTTTACATAGCGTGTAATATGTGCTAAGCATTACTGCGGGACGATGAGCACTTTTTGAGAGTCCTCCAACTCCAGACAAAAAAGCTGAAGATCAGGCGAATGCTTTCAAGGCAAGCAGTTGCAATGGCTAGCGTTGTGGTGGTGCTGTGAGCTAAGGACTCCAGACTCATCATCTCCTGCTTTGCCACCTCAGCACACTGTGTCAAATTGTGTTCAGATAGGAGAGAAGTAGCAAATCAAGACAGAAACACCATGGTTCATTGGCAAAGAAGCTCTTCCCCCAGAGTAGATTGATCGTCCGCATTAAACAAAATAGTGTCAACGAAGACGCAGCAACCCCAAACTAAATCAGAAGAGGACTTCCTGATTTCTTGCGTCAGCAGTGGCGACCCCGCAGTTTTGCCACTACCGATTGGCGATTGTCTGGCAAATCAAATTCTCCAATTAAGGAAAATGTTGACTTACATGGCACCACGGTTGCCAGTCTTCTTCTGGGCACGTGGGGCGGCGACGGCCTTGTTGCCGCCCTTCTTGGCGACTTCAGCCTTGGCGGCAGCCTTCTTGGCCTTGCTGCGGTCCTTGGCCTCAGCAAGAGCGGCACGGGCGGCGGCACGCACTTCTGGCTTCTGGTTTCTCTTCTTACGGATCTGTTGATACCAATTGCACGAGCACAACGTCAGTCATAATTGTCCGTGCGTTCGATCACTACGCAATAAAAAACATCAGCAACCCAAGCAATAAACTTACGTCCTCAGCAGAGACGCCAACGATGCCACGCTGGATCTTGGTGGTCTTGCGCACGCGACGGCGCGAGACTTCCTCAACCTTGAGCTTCTTGTTCATGCGTCTCCAGCCAAGGGTCCACACGATCTTGGTTGGCTTCTTGCGCTGCAAGAAAAGCGACTTGCTCTTCGAGTTGATGAACACGTACGACGAGCCATCACGACGAATGTAGCGCGAGCCGTGACCTGGGTAGATACGGCCCTCAGAGAACGAGCAGGTTTCGGTCCTGCAAGAAATAAGCAAACACACAATCGTATTAGCCCGCTGTCTCACTCAACACTCGAGATGTGCGGACTATGGGTGCGCTGGGTCGTCGCAAGCTGGATTGCTAGAGGAGCGGAGAGGTCTCGAGCTGAGCAGATCCTTTCGCTGTCAAACTGTCTGTATTCCCTGTGTCGATGGGTACGTCGCAGTCGATCTACTCTCCTGCTGGTAATTGTTGTTCCTGTTTGATTCTGGTGGTGGTGGCTGAATATGTGGTAAGCCGGGTAGTATGCACGAAGCTGCTCGTATTTGCTGTATGCCATCGCTCGATATTGACTCGATCACCCCATCTCGTGTCATTCTGGTGCCCGCAAAAATACAGTCTGCGTTGTCCTGCTCCCTTCTGCTCACTCGCGAACAGCGCCACTCCTTCCGTTCCTCTTGGCCCCCAGTCCCCATGCAACTGCACAACCAGCGCACACCCATAGGCTCATGCATGCAGCACGAACAGATCGCCGTCACTTTCGGCAAGGGGTACGTACTTAATCACCATTTTGCTTGGGTCTTCTTTGGAGAATTTATGCCAATTGATCCAATGGAATGCGGTTTGCGACCGCAGAGCACTTTCAGCGCGCTGAGAGTTACTTCACGACCGCCACAGCGAATTGGCTGGTTGAAATTCGTTTTACTTCAGAGCTCCCCCCACCCTCTGGGGTCCCCCTCCTGCCTCTTTTTCTATCGCTTTTTAGGGGATCAAGCCAGCCAACCAAAGACAAGCATCCGCTATACAGGGAGGTGGGCGGTCCTGCAAACCGGTTAGGGCTGCGGGTCCGACTCTGCACTGAAGTGAACCGGGGACGGATTATGTTCAGAGTGTTTGTCCTTCAACTCGCGAAGCGCATGCACCTTCTCGGCTGCTTGCTTGTTTACAACAAATGCGGGGTTGGCATGGCATCATAGCGGCGCTTGGATTGGCGCGGGCTTTCTCGATCAGCGATCTATAGACAGCGCGCTCTCCATGACGCATGAGCTCAGAAGACCGCTGCTCTTCAATGTGCAGGAGACAAAGAAGCCAACGATCGGGATCATCAACCAGCAGGAGCTCGCAAAGCTGGACGCGCGGAAGAGCCTTCTGAAGGTCAACGGAGACGGCTACGACGAAGATCGACAGCAGAGCAGTGCGAGCAACTCTCCTCGTCAGGCGCCACCCGTAGCGTTACCACTCGTGCGCAGCCCACGTCCGGAAAAACTGGCGTATTTCCCTTTGCCTTCTAAGACGCCGCAGTATTTCCGATGGAAGCGTCCGCTGCCTTCAGGGGGCCAGAAAACTCCCAACAAGCCCATGGCACCGAGGCTTGGCCCGTCCACGCCTTCTCCCCGTGCACAACGACGTGAAAGCGGGGACAGCAGCGACTCTACTCGCCCTCCTCCAAGTCTGGCAACACTCCAATCATCGTCGCGAAATCTAGAGCTTTTCGGACAATCGCCCAGTGACCTGCCACCAGATGAGCTGATGAAGCAGGGAGAAGAAACACATGAGCCGTCATCTGCATGGCAGCAGCCGGGTCTGTTTTACTACAGCGATCCGTTCACTGCGTCGCCCGCAACATCGAAAACTCCAGGTAGCAGCAACGTTCTTCCCGAAAATTGCACCGCTTCTCAGTCTACTGGGCGTGGTCAGCAAGAACCCAAGAATCCAAGTGGAGGTGTGCTCTTTGAGTCCAACTTGAATCAACTCGGAGGCGCAACAACAAGAAATGAAGGCGATCCCTCTGCGCATGCAAGCACAGGTGGCAGTGGCGACTTGAAGCCGCTCAACCTCCAACAACGTGTTGCAGCTCCAGCATCGGCATTGAATGACAAAGGATCGGATCCTGTCACCAAAACTGAATTCGAAGAGAAAACGCAGCAGCGCACAGAAATGCTAGTGCGAGAGTGGAGCCCATCGCCAGTGTGTGACGAAGAAGAAGAGCTCAGCGGCAGTACAGGAAGTGCGTTCGACGCCTTGGCATCCCCCCTCGTACTGAAAATGACGCAGAATCGACCACCGCAGGATAAAGTGATCGCGCAGCACGTTCTACGCGGGACGTTCCTCCGTAAATATCTTCATGTGAACAACATTACGCGCAAGCTCAAGGAGACTGAGCAAATGCTTCATTCTTCGGCACTAAATGCAGGTGTGGCTGCAAGATCACCGCAGGGGGGCAAAGTCAGTCTTCTTTTGAGCAAACCGTCGGCAAGTGGATCGCAGCTGGGCAAGATGACGGAAGATGAAGGCGACGAAGAATCTGCGCTGATCGATAAGCATGCACCGGTCTTGCGCAGATTGTCGTCGATTGACAAGGCAATCAACAAGACTGTGAAGCGCATTCGCCGTTTGTCCGGCATGGTGGACGACCTGAGCGAGCAGCAACAGCAGAAACCGTTTTCATCGACCCCAGCTGCAAATTTGAAAACCAAGTACACCTCGCTGAGAGCGATCTCCGAGAACCAACCGGCCAAGATAGATGCCAAGCGCGTCGTACCCGATCCCGACGATGATGACGATGACGATGACGATGACGGCAACTTACTGGCATCTGGGGAAGTGAAGATGGATGCAACATCGGCTTATATGCTACGGATTTGCCAGCACGTCATGGCGAAGCGCGCAATCAAGTCGTTCTTGCATCAAGAGATGTCTGTGATCCATCAAATCGAGACGTCATTACGCGACGACGAGATCATGTAAAAGCACAGGGCGTCCACTCCAAGTTCGGGATCACGGGGTACCAACCAAAGCAGCAGCGGTAGCAATGGAGGGTCGAGTGGCGGAGACGGTCGACACCCGATCAAGTCTATGAATGCTGGCATCATTGAAGCTGTGTCCGGATATTTGAAAGAAGGAGATCAGCACATGACTGTCGACGAGTTATTCTTCGCCGCGCTCGAAGCTGAGAAGAAGAAATTACGGAAGCGTGCAATCTTGCTCACTTCCGCGTGCATCGTCATTGACCGCGAGTTTATGCAGGTTGTACTTCTTCGCGCTCAATGTTGTCGTCGCATCGGTCTGTGGACACAGGCGATTAAGGATCTCGGTCACGCAGTCTTGCTTCGTCCAGAGGAGCCGAGATTGTTTCTGTTGCGCGCGTTCCTGTATGCGAAGATGAACGACCTGAACAACTCCCTCGCCGATGTGAATCGGACGCTCATCCTGCATCCGAAATCAACAGATGCGCTTCTGCTACGGGCAGATATCTTCCATCGCCAGACCAATATTGGCTCTTCGCTTCAAGATTTGACGACAGTGTTGAATTTGGACCCGAGCTGCTGGCGCGCATACTACGACCGTGCTACGATTCGGATTCGCGCAGTCGAAGGTGACGAACTGTCTCTGAGCTACCATTGGGAGCACATGAAGTACGAGCAGCTGCTCGTGAGTATCATTGAAGACTACATCAACGCTCTGCGCAAAGGGTGCAAGATGGCCGAAGTGGTGGAAACTGTTGGCGATCTGACAGTGCGGTTGATGGAGTTTACAGGTGACACGAATGTGCTGCGCCAAGTGATCCAGAATCTAGCACATTTGATCCAGATCCTCTCGGCTGACCACCGGGCGTCATTCTACATGAGAACGAAAGTGAACCTGCTCGAGAAAGTCGGCGATGCTCCTCTTACGACCATGGAGCGAGAGCTGCTTGTCGCTGCACTCCACGCGCAACGCGGTCGACTATTCGTGTTGTTTGGTGACAAAGTGAACGCACTAATCGAATTTGATCATGCAGTCGTCAGCGAGTACCATTACCCAGTGGCGCATTTCTATCGCGGAGCTTTTGCGACTTTGATCTCGAAAGAGGACGACTCAAAAGCGAACGTGCTACATCTCACACGTTCGATCGCGCTGGACCCGACGATTGCAGGTGCGTACACTGTTCGTGGCGCGTTGTACCTGCGCGATTTGAAGTTCAACAATGCGCTGCAGGATTTCAAAGCTGCAGTCACGACCGACCCGACCCTCTACGAAGTGTGGCTGCAGATCGCGCTGATCTACTTGAACCACTATCATGACTGCGACGAGTGCGTCAAGGCGTGCACGAGCGCTCTCACGAATGACTCGTGCCTTGCAAGAGCGTTGTATTTGCGTGGTGAAGCGCACACACGGCAAGGAAACATCACAGCGGCGCTGAAGGATTACGGTCGACTCACGATTGCCCAGCCAGACGACCGATGGGCTCAGCTCATGCGCGGCCGACTGCTCTTACAGCTGAAACTCGCGAGACCAGCGCTGTACAGCTTCATTCTCTTCATGGAGCAAGGTTCAGCGGGAGGGGACAAGCGCGCGCACTTGCTGTGTGGTATGGCGTTCAAGATCCTCTCTCGGTTCAAGAAAGCAGTGGACGAGTTTCAGCGAGCTGTGCATCTGAATCCAACTTCCGAGAATCTTGTGTTGCTTTCGGAATCCCTGCACTCAATGGGAGATACCGAGAACTCTCTGCGTGTGAGCGAGAAGGTGATCAACGCAGACCCTGGCAGTTTCAAAGGGTACGTGCGACGCGCACAGCTACTGGTGTCAGTGGGGCAATTCCAGCAGGCGATGAGCGAGTACGACAAGGCGCTCTTCCTTGCCCCGAAAGAAGGTCGCGTGTACTACGAGCGAGGTATCGTTCAGATGCAGCTGTATTTGCGGTGGCGCGTTGCTTTCCAACTGAACTTTGACAAACCAGGAGGCGGATCGGCAGCGACGTCACTGAAGAAGAAGAAAAAATCTCCGTTCGACCCGCCGCTTTCAGCAATTGACGTGGAAATGGTGCTCGGCGCAGACTCCACGAACGATGAAGCCACTGTGCGCAAGATGATGAAAGCTTTCTACGCAGGGAGCATCTCGGATTTCTGCAAATGCATTCGCCTCGAACCCCTCATGGCGGATCCGTACGTGGATCGTGCAGAGCTCTACGCTCTCGGAGAGGACTACGACAAGGCTTTCCACGATTTTGAGTCAGCCCTGGAGCGAAACCCGAAGTTTGTGCGCGCGCACGTGAACCTTGGCGTGCTCAAGTGCCAGTTCGCGGCTTTTGCGGCGGCAATCGACGACTTTGACAAGGTTCGTCCATACCTGTGCATATGCAGCGCATATCATCAGCGGTGATGGCGGGTTGTGGATTAATTATTACGTTGTTTTTTGTACATGGTGATGTACAGGCGATCAAGTTTGACTCCAAGCTGCCGCTAGTGTACTTCAATCGCGGGGTGTCGTACCACAAACTCTCGCTATGGAAACAAGCGGAGAAATCGTACGACAGTTGCATCTTGCTCTGCGGCAACGGCAGGAATATCGACGCGCACCGCAACCGCGCGATCACGAGGTGCCAGCTGAGCGACTTTGCCGGCGCGCTCGAGGACTTTGACGAAGTGCGACAGAGCGCGCCAGACGACGACCAGCTCCATGGTGGGCTGGGCTACGTGTTGCTTCAGCTGGGCAGATACGAAGGCGCTGTCAAGTCGTTTGCAACGTATGGGCGGCTGAGTCGGGATACCTTTGCAGACAGTGGCAACGCGTACTTCAACTTGGCCACCCAGAGTCCGGTGTATCTCGACCATGGCACACACATGAATCACTTGAAGACCGCGCTGCGGTTTTACTTGCGCGCCGCGCGCATCCACCCTTCGAACAACGATGTGCGCCTGAATATCGCCAACTGTCTGCGGAAGCAATGCGAGTACGCAAAGGCGATCACGCAGTGCGACACGATCAACTCCATGAAGCCCAACCACCACGCGTCACTCGAGAGCAAAGCGTTTGTGTTCTACCAGATGCACCGATACATGGACGCGGTCGACAGCATGAGCGCCGCGATCCGCGCGTGTGTAGCGTCATCTTCGAGCCTGGAGAACATCTTTTACGCATTCGCGAACGACTCGATTCATCGGAACGCGCTGGAGCGGAAAACCGTCACGAGTCGAGACGGCGGCAGTCGGTCTTCGTCAGAACAGTCAACTCAAATCTCGCTCGCGATGCCCGCTTCTAACCTGAAAGCGTCGGACTCTATAAAGGAAACCGAAGCTACTGTAGCAGCAGATGTCGCCGAGAAAGAGAAGTTGCAGCGCGATCGGCTGCCGACAGCAGCGTCGGAGATCATCGTCAGCGGGTCCTCAAAGCAGCTACTGTCGCTCTACATGATGAATCGCGGCATCATGTATGAGAAATTGGGCAACCTCGAGCAGGCGCGCCAGAACTTCCGCGATGCGATCCACTTTGACTCGCTCTCGGTGAACGCCCAGATCTGCATGGGCACGTTGAACCTACTCGAGGCGCGCTACGAAGAGAGTCTCTCGAACTTCACCAAGGCGCTGGCGATCGAGCCCAACTCGGCGATCGCACACATCAACATGGGCGTGGCGTACATGTGCGTGCACGATTTGGACCTTGCGCTCACGCATTTCGACGCGACCATCGCGCTCGTGCCCTCGTGCAGCTACGGGTACTCGAACAAAGCGGTGGCGCTCGCGCGCCGCGGAGAACTGGCGCTCGCAGAACACAATTTCAAGCGCGCCATCGAAGAGCTCCCGTCGCGGAAAGAGTACTATCTCGCGCGTGGCAAGATCATCGCGCAGCAGAAGCGCCTGCAGGACGCCATGGTGGACTTCTCAACGGCGCTCTTCCTCGGCTACGAAGGGAAGCTTTGAGGGCAAGTATGGCTCGAGAAAAAGGAACGAAGAGCCCTTTTCGACAAATACAGTTTTGTATTGTGTACAACATCTCTTGCCTATTTACCCAAGGGGATGGAAACTCAATTCACACCGTCTAACCGTAACGCACTTTCTCGTTGACAAACCAGTCGAACTTCTCGTCGCCAAAGCCCACGACGACGCTCTTGCCCTGCGAGTACGCCTTGAGCGCCTCCAGTCCGTTCTCTCTCCTGTGAAGCCAAAGAACCAAGCGACAGCACCAAAGTTCATCAGTCGTGTCCCGAAAGGAATATCTAAAACATAGAGCAAGCAGTACTACACACACAACACACCCGATGCCGCTGTTCTTCATGCCTCCCCACGGACTGGACGGGTCGTTGCGGTGGTGATCGTTCAGCCAGATGATCCCCGCGTCCAGGTTGTGCGCCACGCGGTGCGCGCGTTTGATGTTGGTGGTCCAGATCGCAGCGCCGAGTCCGTACTGCGAGTCGTTCGCGAGCTGGATCGCCTCCGCCTCGTCCTTGAACGCGTATGCAGCCACGACCGGACCAAACACCTCTTCCTTCACGATCTCCATGTCGGGCGTCACATTCGAGAGTACAGTTGGTTCGTAGAAGTAACCTTCGAGCCCCTCGGCTCGCTTGCCGCCGCATCGAACCGTCGCGCCTTGCGCTTTCGCTCGCTCCACCATGCCGTGGATGCGAAGCAAGTGCTCCTTCGATATGACGGTACCCATTTGCGTACTGTCGCTCATCGGATCTCCAAGGCGGATCGTGCTCACCTTTGCCACAAGACGGTCGACAAATTCGTCAAGGATCTTCTCGTGGACGATCAGACGCGCGCCAGTCACGCACGTCTGTCCACTGGCGATGAAGCATGCAAACGCAGCGCCATTCACGACTTCGTCAATGTCCACATCGTCGAAAATCACCAGTGGTGCTTTCCCGCCAAGCTCCATCGTCGAGCTCGCGAGGTTCTGCCCTGCGGCAGCCGCGACAGCTCTGCCAGTGGTGGTGCCGCCCGTGAAGTCGATCTTCTTGATGCTCGGATTGGAAACAAGCGCGGCGCCAGCGACGCTGCCGAGTCCCGGGACGCAGTTCAGCACACCAGCAGGCAGACCGGCGTTGTGGCAGAGCTCTGCGAGCTCCACAACCGTGATCGGCGCCAGCTCCGAGGGTTTGACAACAATTGAGTTGCCCGCGGCGAGCGCTGGCGCGATCTTCTTGACTGCGATCAGCAACGGGTGGTTCCACGGCGTGATCTATTCCATAGCGACATACAAGCGAACGACAGGCAAATATAAGCAAGCTTGCTGCAAAGCGATAAAGTAGATAGACTTTTGGATAACACATACCTGTCCAACGACTCCCAATGGCACCCGCTGTACGTAGTTCACATACGAGCCGCTGAATGGCGGCACTGTTCCTTCCGACGTGCGAATCAACGCCGCAAAGTACTCAAACCACTCTGTGGAAAACACACACACCAATTAAAGCTCTCATCACAATGCACATCACATTAAGAACTCCGCATAAGTGCATTCGTACCTGGGATGCGCGTGAGCTGCGCGCGCATTTCACGGATGGGGCGACCAGTCTGCAGACTCTCTTTCTCCGCGAACTCGGGGATCCGCGCGCGCAGAGCGGCCGCAATGTCGTGCAGCACGCGCGAGCGCTCGGTCGTCGATGCACGCGACCACACACCACTCTCGAATGCGGCTCGGCCGCTCGCGACAGCGAGCTCAACGTCTTCTTTCGTGGCTTCCGCGATCCACGCGAGCGGCTTTGTGGTCGCTGGGTTCTCCACCGACATGCGCGAGCCTGCCACACTCGACGGCACTTGCTTGCCATCGATGAACAGTCCGTACTCTTCGCGGCGGAACGGACTGGTCGAAGTCGCAAGACAGCGTCTTCCGCATTGGGCATTGGAGAGCGCGTTGCGATTGCTGAGACGCATCAGCGTCGACGCTGCGCTGGTGGCGGAGCTTGTCCACATCGCTTGAGGAAGTTGGCTTTGTTCTTCGCTGCGGATTTGGTTGTGACGGTCGAGTTGTTAAAGGGCGGCTTCGCTCGCAAGCACAGCCACGTGCGCTGCTTTGAACCTCTCGCACACACACACTCGCGTGAACAATGCGCGCCTTACGCGCTCCCTCTCCGACTCAGAATGCAAATACGCCAGCTCATCTTCCTTTGCGGAGATGATGAGGGCTCTGTCATTCGCAATGGCAAAACCAGACTCAGCTTTTCGTGGAATCAAGGTTGGAAATCTGACTCGGAGAAACTCTGAGTCTGAGTAAACGCAACATAAACAATTGAACCCATTTTCACCTGTCAAACGAACCCATTTATGGGTTCAATTTGAACATTCATGCAAGATCGGCCAAGCTGCGCGAGGACCTCCTTTGCGCTTCCTGATCACTCAATGCATTAAAAGTTTGAATGCTGCTATTCTGCCTCACACCCAGCTCGTTCTCATGTACTTGTAAGTATAACTTTCGTCACATTGCAAATTATCAATTTCATCCAACGGGACTGTGGCAGGACTACTCAATCTGGAGGTCTTACTTGAAGTACCAACTCAGCACATGAACACCAAGCTCACATCACTCCTCACCGCAGATCCGTGCTCGTCATCTTCGCTCGCAAATTGGTCAAGCACTGAGCCTACCAGAAGAAACAATACGATGCCATAGCAAATCGAAGACTGTCAGTTCACAAAATCCCCAAAAACTTCCAAAGGAAAAAAATCAACCACGAAAGCATGGGGATCGGAGAGTCCACATACCTGCCACGGAGCGAGTCGTCGAGTCGAGTCGTAGCGCTTGCACGCAGTTTCAAAAATCTGGAGCGACCACTTGCTGTACGCCTTCAGCACACTCGTCAGGAGCACGTCAATGTCAGTCGGTCCATGGCTGCCGTCGATCAGTCTTGCGTGCTTGATCATCATCTCTTCCGCGCCGATCATGTCCAGTTGGCCGATGCGGCACAGCACAGCGTTGCCAAAAGCCTCGGTCGCGAGCGCGGCGTTGCCATCGGTCAGCTGCATCTCGCCCGCCGACTCAAAACACTCCTCGGCAAGTGCCCACATCCCAACCTCAACGTAGACCGCAGCAGCGCGCAGTCCATTTTCAACTGCGCCTCGCACGCTCCCGCCAGCTTCAGCGACGTTCTTTGCCTGTACAAACAGCAGCGCGATGTCCTTCGCGAAATCCTCGCGGTGGCAATCCTGCGGGAACTTGCGCTTGAGCCGCAGCGCAAGCTCAGCGAATGCGCGAGAAGCTTCGTCAAAGTATCCCCCAGATGCAAGCTCCTACATTAGTATTACATACAGAATGGGAAAGAGCTATGAGGCACCAATACCATAGTGTTCAAGCCCAACATCCATCACATCGTTCGACAATGTCGCTTACCTCGCAAACGTCCTCCACCATCTTGATCAGCTGCGTCTTCTTGGTTGGGTACTTGTCACTGTCTTCGAGAATGCACCACACCGCCTCGAGACGGTAGCTGGTCTTCGAGAGCGTCGACAGTGCCGCGCTCGCTGCGTCCATAAAGTAGCGCGCTGCCTCTTTCCACTCTTTCTTGATCTTGAACTGCATCGCCCGTGTTCGCAACTCGCGATCCGAGAGATCCGAGTCAGTCGCAGCTCTTGCGCTGCTCACATCCATCAACCCTGTAGCCTGGAGCACGTCTGCAAATGCAGAAGGTACAGAGGAAGGGACTCCTGCTGGAGACTGGCGTCTGCGCACGCCACTACTACTACTGCTGCTGCTACTTGGGTATCCGCTGCTCCTAGAGCTACTTGGAGCTGTTGGATGATCCAAATACCGCTCGATGCTGGAAACGACCCCACCGCGAGCGAACTTGACGACCCACGGCGCGCGGCAGAGGTCGCTAACGTAGCTGTTCGTGTCCGCCCATCGCCACGAGCCAAAGCAGCCGAACGCGTACCTTTCAATCGACGGCACAAACACGACCGTGAACACAATCACGTTGTACGCGTTCCACGTCAGCGACTCGTTGCGCACGATCGCCATCGCGGTCTTGTACACCGCAGAGAACCACTGCGAGACGCTCGGGCTCTCCTTCATGCGGATGTTCTCCTGGCTGCTGACCCAGCACGCAAACGAGTGGTCCGACGGGTTCGTCGCCGCCGCGAGCAGCAGCGCCACGATCAGCAGCGCCACGAGCTTCACGACCGCAGCGATGAGCGCCGGGAGCACCGACACCACCAGGAACATCCCGAACACTGCAGTAGACACGTGGCATACACACACAAGATAGAGACATCAGCGTTCTCAGGTTCATTGCACGCACGATGGGAAGATTCATCTTATTGTCGTTCTTCCGTCCCGCCTGTCGCATGCGAGTCGGTGTATCTTGGTGCAAATGCATAACTACACAGCTAAAGCATTGGAAGCGAGACTCACCGATGAGGAAGAGCGCATTGTTGGCCGACACGCCGCGTGCTGGCGCGTCACTGGCAGGAGGCGCAGGCGGTGGTGGCGGCGGCGGAGGCGCGGACGACCAGAGCGCCATCTCTCTCGCTCCGACTTGTTGGCTCTGATTTCAATCCGCAAATGGCTTTTGCAAGCGGAAAAAGCTTCAGAAGAAAGAATCTGAGCTACTTACTGTCTGGATTCGTTCAAGTACGAACCTCATATTAGTGATCTATGAGCAAGCCATGTTTCGATTGTACTATTTTAGACATACACAGAGCCCTTAAAACGAAAACTGTTCATGTTTTGAAAGGAGTTATAGCCAGGAAAGGAAAGTCGACCACAGCTAAGTACGCTTGTATTCCAGTAAAGTACGAAATGGCGCCGCTGCCAAAGAAACGGTGCATCCAATCCAGCATTTGGCACCAAGAGGAGCAATTACGAAGCAATAACGAAGCAATGGTGGCGATGAAGAAGCGTCACGACGGCCGCGCAGGCAACGAGCTGAGACCGTTCGCGTCCGACCAAGGAGCGCTCTTCCGCGCGGACGGATCGGCGCGCATGGCGCACGGCAACAGCTCCGTGCTCGCCGCGGTGTACGGTCCCGGCCAGGCGAAGAGCCGCCGCAGCGAAAACATCGAGCACGCGTCGCTCGACGTGTGCTTTAAGCTCGAGAAGGGCATGCTGAGTACGTGCTCCATGCAACGCCTCTGTGTCGTAGAAGCGTATGCGTGCGTGTGTATATATTAACGGTGATACTGTGCTTGTCGTGTGTGTGTGTGTGTGTGACTGACTACAGCGTCCAAGGAGAAGGAGTACGAGCAGATCATCCGCCAGACGTTCGAGCCCGTGATCGTGACCGAGAACTTCCCGCGCGCCGTGATCAGCATCGTCGTGCAAGTGATCGAAGACAACGGATCTATATCCTCCTTTACAAAAACTATACTGTGTTCGTGTATATGTCTACATGATGATGTACATGTTTGTGTATATGCGCTAGTCTGCATGTCGATACGGTCACTTGCAAATATTTGGTTCTCCTTGACCACTGAGCACCTCTTGTCTGTAGCCATCAACGCCGTGAGCCTCGCGCTTCTGGACGCCGGCGTGCCGATGATCGCGATTGTGACGTCCGCCACGTGCGGGCTCTTGCCAGACGGCAACCTCATTCTCGACCCGTCCGTAGCAGAAGAAGAGGTAATTCAGCAGTGCTCGTCTTGTGTTTACTGGTACAATGGCTCGCTTTGATTCTAACGCGCTGCTTGTCTTATGTAGCTCTCCACGTCGCTTGTCACCACAGCCTGCTCCAGTACGAACGACGGTGTGCTCACATCCGTCACGAAAGGTAATTATCACTCGGGAAAACAAATCTTCCAAAGCGCTGGCGAATTGATTGTGCTGATGCTGTCTGATTCTTTTCGTGAGCAGGTCTTTTGACGGACGAGCAGTACTTTGCGTGCTCGGAAGCATGTCAACGGTGCGTCAAAATCACCAAAGCTACCCACATGCCGCGCCCTTGTGAATGGAGATTCTAATGCGTGAATTGTTTTTGTTTACTGTGTGTGCGCGTCTCGCTACCGATGTGCAGAGCGTCTGAAAGCGTCCACGCGTTCATCCGAATCGTCCAACAGAAGAAGTACCCAGTGGACGCTGCATAAAGTAATTGCGAGGTGACGTGCAACGAACCCCCCACCATTCCACCATTTTCAAGGCATTTTACGAAAACGAAGAGCTCCAATGAAGATGAAGAGCGGTAGTCAATAGCAGTAAATAAACGGAAGGTGGATTGGATTTGCGCACCTTGTCCGTTTCATATAGACAACAGACTGGGCGTCTCAGTCGTCCGCGTGGACATTCGCCTACACTCTTTTCCTTCAATTTTGTTGACGCGCGTTACATTGTCCACAAATAATAATTATGTGCCCATTTCCCAAAAATAGGGAAATAGGTAGTTTACCACAAGTCGTCTCGGCATTGTGGACAATCAATCCACTTTTTTCTTTTCAAACGAATGATTCTGCTTAAAATGCGTCGAACGGACTCTCGTTCACGGTGTCGTCGTCCGAGTCAAAGTCCGAGTCCAGAGAGCAGCTCTTGGGATCAAAGCCGGCGTCAGGCAGTGGCGAGGGCACTTGCCAGGAGCGCTCCAGGTTCTCGTGGTCATCATGATGGTCGTCTGCGCACAAGCAGTTGCAGCAACCTACCGAGGGGAGGTGCACGAACACTTCTAGCGGATCCTCTAGCTCTTCCAGAGGATCGTCCTCCTGGGTCTGCTCGCCAAACACGTCCTGGAGACCAATCTCATAGCTCGCGTCGTCGTCGAAGTGTATCCGCGGCTTGCGGCGGTGGCGCAATGCTATTGCTGATGCTGATGTGGAGGTTGTGACGGCTGCTCGATCGCCTCGCTGGAGCAGTGGTGAGGCCCTCCAGCTCAGGAATGAACCCACGTCCAGCGCATCCATCTGGTCCTCCAGCGTCTCGGAGCAGACCAGGAGCTCGCTGTCGAGCTCAGCGACATCAGCCGGACTGCACTCTCGCCCCTTGAAGAGCATCCAATCTCCCTGTGAACTCTGCTGCGAACTCTGCCGAGAGCTCAGTTGGGATTTCTGCTGGGTGCTGCAATCACTGTCTACCGCGCAATCTGCTGTTCTGGCGTTGCTCTTGAGCACTCTGATCGCCGTCCTTGTTGGCGTTGTTGCTGCTGACTGGTCTCTTGATAGCGACTGGAACGCCGGACCTGCTCGTCGACGAGCAAAGAGTCCATGCGCCCCAGTAAAGCTGCTGCTAACGCTGCCTGCCTTGGGCGGACTGATGAGCGAGTCTGCACGGAAGCGCTTGAACGGCGTCACCAGCGACGACGATAACGGTGCTGGTGGGACACCAAAGCCATCACTACTGCCCTCACCTTCACATTCTCTTCTTGCGAGCAGCTCATCGACTCGTGCTGGTGGTGGTGCTTGGCACTCTCCTTCTTTCTCGACCTGCTCTTGCTCGTCGCAGCAGCGCTCGCCCGTGACGCTGCGCTTGTTGGGCGATCTGCTCGCGGAGCGCATCTCCTGGAGCACTCGTGGCGAATATTCCCCCCGCGCACGTTCCATAACGCGTGTGTGTTCTCTCGCTCTCACTCGGTGTGTTGCTGCGTTGAAGGCGCGCACTCAGTGTGCTGTGTGCTGCGTGCTGAGACCGCCTGCTGTCAACCGAAATGCGAATGTGCGCAGCTGGGATGCGCTTCGTTCTCTTGTGCTGCTGTAGTGACTGATTATTATTCACAGGAGCTGCAAGTTGCTTCTCTCTCCAAACCGGTGCAGAACAGATGCAGTCAGTTCACTCACGCTCTCTGCGACGCGCGCACGTTTGTTCGTCTGCGCAGGTGCGACTGTGTCTGTCGCTGCCGATGTCTCGTGCTGAAACCCACCCGCTCGCCCACTCGCTGTGCTTTCAAACACGACCAGCTCAATTAGCTCAATTAGCGTTCACTGTCAATCAGCCTCATGCTTGTTTTGGGTGACGATAAGTTTTCTCCGTCTTGTTTTCTCCGAGTTGAACATCGCCATACAAACACCAAGTGGAAATGTGCGCAAGTTGGAACAACTGAACTGAAATGAAAGTTTGATTTGCACTGATACATACCGATACATACCACCATAAACCTCGAAATATATACACCAACTAAGCGACAATGCCCTCTTCATCTTGGAAGTTTTCACATCACATGCACATGCACAGCCCACATGAGCAGGTTGTGAGATCCCTCTCCTCCTACAAATTCACCACTTCGGCTCGTTCATTATGTGCGGCTTGTTGGCGTAGTGCCGACAACAGAGGAGAAAAAACCGCGAAATATTGAGTGCAGATCGATCGCACAGAACTCTCAGTCCACTACCTTCCTTTCTTTCCGTCCACGACAGACTGTTTTTCAAGCCATGCACGTACCTGGAAAAAGAAAATGCTTTTAGTGTAATGTGTCGTTCGATCAACAGTTGTTCCCTACGACGAATTGCGAATCGAAGTTTGCTCATTTGCGTTTGGGCACGATCGTCCAGCAGTGGAGCGCAATGCATGACATTTGACTGTATTATTCATGATGCGAAGTATCCATTTGCTGTGCTTTGTGCCATCAAAATGCCAATCCATTATTATTGCAACGACTGGCCTCATTATATCCGGCAATTACTTTGAAGTGCTGCAGAAATTTTCGCCAAAACGTTCGTTACACATCGGAAACGAGCGTGTAGTTCTTGAACGTTTTACAGTATCCAGTACGTGTTTTTGATGATGTATAAATCCAAGGTTTATCCGGTTTTTACCGGATACATAGCGCAAATAGCGAGCACACCGGAAATTTATCCGGAGGATATCGGATGCCGTGTTGGCAAAAGCTGACGTGTTCTCATGTCGAAGTTGGCCATTCCGTTGGTGGTGGTGACAAGCTGGCTGGCTCTGCTTCGTTAGTGAATCAGATCAGATCGGTTGCTTATGGCTGCTCGTTCAGTCAATCATCGCCCCAGCACAATCACGTAACGCAACTACAGTCCAACGCACTCAAACCAATGGAAAGGATCAAATCGACGTCTTCTTGTTATGGACATTTGACACCGCTCGTGGTTCGTCACCCAGTCAGCCAGCACCTTCGCTTGCATTGATCTCTACGCACCAATGGATGGGAAGGTCACTCGCTTACTTGTCTTTCGAGCGTTGCGAAATGAAACATATCAAATCAACTCGGACGTCGTATACACAGTAACGCACATGTTCACTCTAGTACAGCTTCTGGCGGCTCGGCTGGTCGAGGTATCTGGAGACCACGCGCGTGATACCGTCGTAGGACATGAAGATCACACCCTGGCCGGGGATCACGCGACCGAGGCGGGGCACGACGCCCGAATAAAATACGAGGAGCCCTTCTTTCTGGATCATCTGGCGCACGCAGTCGAGCGTGTTCTTGTACTGCGACGCATGGAGTCCCTGCATTCTTGTCTTCACGACATCAAACGCTGCAAACATCACAAACAGAAACCAGTCAGTTCTAGCAGCTCACAGGCACACATGTGCACCTCTCAAAATGCAATCACGTACGATTGTTGCCAAACACGCTGAAGATGCCTGCCAGCATGCCGCCCACGAGACTCACGGTCGCGTGCTGGCCGCTCGTCATGTTCTTCGCGTCCTTGATCAGGTGGTTTCGCTCCAGGAACTCGGGGCTCGCGCGCTTCTTGAACTCGCTGAAGAACATGAACCGCAGTCCCTGGTTGCTCGACTGCTTGAGGATGGTGGCGGTGAGGCCCTGGTACACGCCGCGGATGCCTTCTTTCGCGAGGATCATCTTTGTGCCTTCCCACATGCCTGCGTTCGCGCCAATCAGCTTGGTTTTCAGCGTCTCAATCTGTAATCAACAGCCACATCATTAGTTACGATAGCATGAGAATAGCAACACAACAAGATCAAACAACATACCGGTGTGGTCATGATCGTCGCTTCCATCGCACCAGCGGCCATACCCGCTGCGAGATTCCGCATCGCAGAGGTCTGACCGTTCTCGTCCGCAAAGCGCTGCTTCAGAAAGTCGAAGGCGCCAAAGCGGATGCCCGCCTTGGGCACCGAGCCGATGAGTACCGGCGCGAGCCCGCGGTAGAGCGAGAGGAAGCCGTCGGTGCGGATGTGATACCGGAAGCCCGAGATCATGCCCGTGTACTGGTGGCGCATCGTGCCGAGCTGCAGGTTGGTCTTGATCATCTCCATGGGCCAGATCACGAACGTCTCGATGCCGCCGGCGATCGCGCCGGCCGTGGTCGCCACCATCGGGTTCTTCGACTTGCTGGAGCTGCTCATCTCGCTTTGGTTTCTGCTTTGAGAGGAGGAGGGTGCCGATGCGAAGGTGCGAAGGTGCGCAGCGAGCGAGCGAGTGGCTGGCAGGTGGTAAAATGGGATCTGGGACGGACGGACAGACGGACGTCGCACCTCCAGCCCACCTTTTTTCCACGTGAAGAGCCAAGAGCTCTTTTTGGTGCTTGCGTCGCGCCATAGCAGAGTGATGATCCTTCGAGGAGGTGCTCACCAGTCACAGGTTTTTGCCAAAGCCTATCAGCCGCAGGAAATTGCTTTGAGTGGTCAGACAGTGGGATTGGAAGGCATGATGGTGTATACTACACTCCCACTTTACACATTTGCGTATATCAATGAAGGCAGTATCCGGGAGGAGAACAACAGCGCAAGTGAAATCGAGGAAAGAAAATGTATACTTGCACATAATAACCGAAATAAAACCCCTAGCCCCCTTCACATTGGTTTCTGAAGCCACGGAGGCGGTGTCATCAGCTTGTAGGGCAAGGGGAAAGCGGATTTCTGCCACACCACTCCGCCACATAATCTGGACGCTTTTATTTTCTCAAGAGGGTGACGTCGACTGGATGACGCGCAGCGCGCTGCTTAGTCGCTGCACCCCCAAGCGGATCTCGTCATCGCTGTAGAACGCGAACGACAAGCGCGCCGAGCGTGACATCATCGCCGCCGTTGCCGCTTCGTCTGCATCCTCGTCGCCTTTACATGTGTCAGTCGCACTACGAATGCTGCTTGGGGGCGAACTCAAGCTGGAGCTGGAGCTTTGCAACAGCGAGCAGCGAGAGCCAGGAGTGAATGCGACGCCGTGACGCACCGTTGCTTCCGCGAGCAGGCGTTCCGCGTCCACGCCGCGCGGCAACTGGATCCACACAAAGTAGCCGCCCGCTGGCTCCACGAACGCGCACTCGGGGCAGAATTCCCGCAGCGCAGCGCAGAGCGCGGCTTTACGAGACATGAACACTTTCCGGAGGTGCGCGATGTGCGGCGCCAGCAGGTTGAGCTGCAGCACTGTGGTGCGGTGAACAAAGGGAGGGATGACGTCAGTGGAAACATGTGAGTGTGGGTTCATCTCGCAAATGCTGCTTGGAGAGATACAGTAAAGGTCCGGATCACCGAATCCTGAAGCCAAGAGATGGGCAGTAAACACACACACACACTCACCACTGTGGACGATGCTCGCGGTGATCGGGTTCTGGCCGCCACCGCTGCGGATCGTGCCGCACAACGCCAGCGCTCGGATCGTGTCATTGCTGCTTTGCGCCCATCCTAGCACCGCACCAAGTCCAGTTCAGCGCCAACGCCAAGGTTCGTATACAGACATAATCGTATCCATGCACGTGCATAGTTTGCGATGCCGCACAGTAGACCGCATCATCAGTCGTGCATCACCCAAGCAAAGGCACGTACCGAGTCGGAGTCCTGGCGACAGGATCTTGGAAAAGCTGCCGAGCGACACGACATTCCCAGACGTGTCGTAGGACGCCAGTGACGCGAGCGAGGACGTCTTCACGTCGAGAGTCAGCAGGTTGTAGGGCTCGTCCGAGATGATTCGGAAGTCGTATTTCGCAGCGAGAGCGATCAGCCGCGTCCTGCGGTCTGCGGACAGCACCGTCCCCGTCGGGTTGTGGAAGAACGGGATCGTGTAGAGGAACGCCGGGATGTCGCCTTGCTCGAGTCGCTTCTCCAGTGCGTCCACCTATACAACAAGCAAGTGTGAGATGACAGATTCGACTCATTCTCGCTTCTTTATCAAAAGATGCACATTACTACGTACGTTCAGCCCATGCGCATCGACAGGCACGGACGCGAGCTCCAGCCCGAGTTCTCGAAAGAGATCGTACGCGAGGAAATACGTCGGCTCTTCCACGAACACGCGCTTGTTGTGCTTGGTGAATGCCATCGCCGTGTGCGAGATCGCTTGCGAGTTCCCAGCAGTGATCAGCAGCGCGTCGGGATCTATCGGGCTTGACTGGGCAGCTATTAGCCATATCACGCAGAAGGCACAACGCATTAGGAGTGTCAATCGCCAGCACCTATTCACCACGTGCAATCATTTGTTCCTACTCTCTCAATCGCGAAATCCATCAGAACGTACCCGAGAGATACGCTGCGAGGTCTCCGCGGAATCCTTCGTATCCCTGTCCAGCTCCGTACTGGAAGAGCGCGTTGTCCTGTTCGTCTTGGAGCCGATGCTGCGCTGCTTTCTGGAAGAGCTCGAGCGGCAGCAGCGACGGCGACGGCTGCCCAATGCCGAAGTTGATCACCTGCGCGCTGGTGTGCGTTTGCGCATACGGGGACGACTGCACGGTCTTCACCACCACCCCTTCGCTAGTGTCAGCGGCTGAAGAGAACGCCATCCTGGCACTGCACAGCACAGACCACGCTGGCGACTGAAGCGAGCGCTGCGTGACCTGCAGGCGCTGCGCTCTCATGATCGCTATCGCCATTTCCCAGACGAATAATGAATGGCAAAGTAATCGCCTCGCATGTTGCAGGAATGTGGTCGAACGAGCTTCAACCCCCATTCCTGCAACATCCACGCGCAAGCGTAACCCTGCGAGTAACCCTCCAACACTCACCAATTTCGGTCAAATTTTCACAGTCAAACAACATTTTCATTCAAGCGACATTCAGTATATCTCTTCACATTTCGGACAACATTCACCGCTTGCCTGAGCAAGCACGCCTCAATCGCTCGATTGCTCAATAGCCCAAGGTGATCATGGCCGCGCCGACCCCGAACGCGATGCCGCCCGCGCCGGCGCCGCCTCCGCCTATCATCACAGCCCCGCTGCCGCCACCTCCATCGACAAGCGCTGCCAGTGGATCTGCGAATGTGTCAGTGACGCCAGGCGGCTCGGCGCCTTCGACTGCTCCCGCCCCTGTCCAGACTTCCACGACTCCAAGCGCAGCGTCCGCAGCAAACGCATCAACTGCAGCGATGCCGGTGGTCGCTGGGGTGCCCGTGGACATCGGCCAGCCCGTACACATCAACACGAAGAAGCAACTGCAGCGCCAGATCAACGTCATCGTGGGCTGGAACGAGCTCGACCGCGCCCCGATGAACATCGGATCCACGCTGCTGCGCAGCAACGAGCCGCAGATCGTCGAGCACCCGTACTTTGTGTGCGAGCGGTCCGTAGGCATCCGCTACCTGGCGCTGCTCGTGCAGGGGCGTTGCTACCTCATCTCGCAGAACTACGACATCCGCGAAGTGGTGCTCTTCTCGCCCGTGCGACCCGACCGCCTGCAGCCAGGGACGGATCGCAACACGATCGTCCCGCACCAGTGGACGATCCTCGATGGGCTCTTGGTCTGCGACAAGGTGGGTCATGCGTTTTCTATTGATATGGGGCTCCTATGGGAAGGGTATTAATGTTTGTGCCTTGCAACCCTGTCGTACACGCACTAGGACGGTCCAAAGTCCGTGCTGACGCTGCTGCTCTACGACATTCTGGCGCTGAACGGCAGCCCCGTGATGTCGTCCAAGCTTCAGGACCGCCTGAAGCTGATCCAAAACGACGTGATCGGGCCACGTAAGACCATCCCGCCGCCAAAAGGCCAGCCCGCGGACCACTTCCAGCTCGTGCTGCAGGCGATGTACCCGATCAACCGCGTGAGCCACGTGATCCGCACGATCATCCCGCGTGTCTCGCAGACGCGCCAGAACGCGGGCCTGGTGTTCACGCCCGTGATGCTACCGTACACGCCCGGGTACTCGAAGGGGCTCTACCACTGGTCGCCCACGGCGCAGCTCATCGCCGAGTTCCAGCTGGGCGTCGAGTGGCGCGGCCGCCCGCCCAAGCCCGGCTTCAAGCTCATCATCCACGACAAACGCACGCAGGTCTTCCACGACTGGATCACGTTCACGCCAGGTACGTACTGGTCATTGCAGTGATGATGATGACAGTTGCTCTATGGGACTAACGCTTTTATTGTGTCATTATTCATTCATGTACCTAACCAGAGGAGTTTGAGACCTTTCGACAAGACAAAAAGGCGTCATCGCGCATTGTTGAGTGCGTCTACGACCCCGAGTGGCTCACGTTTGTACCCTCGCACGACAAGAGCAGCTGGGATATTGGGAATCCCGAGTTCAGCGCGACCGAGCGAGGCCAAGGATGGCGAAAAGGTACTGCTTGTATATCGATGCGAAGTCCGCGGCTTTCACTTTAATTTGATGAGGCTTTCCTAACTGGATGATCATGAATGTGGGACTACAATAGGCGGGTGGCGATACGCGCGGAGCCGTCTGGACAAGGCCATGCCGCTCGAGCGCGGGTACCTGAGCATGGTCGAGAAGGCGATCGGCGAAGACATCAAGCTCGAGGAGTTCGAGACGCTCTTCCCCGACGACCTGAGCAAGAAGACGAGCTTGATGCAGAAACTGCGACAGCAGGACAGCGGCAGCGCGGCTGGTCTCGCTGCGGCAAACCAGGATGTGAGTAAAACTAGTAGGGGACAGCTTGGTATCAGCGGGTTCAATTGGTACTTACATTGTGTTGTTGTGGTTGTTGTTGTTGTCGGTAGGAGTACGCGCCGCCAAGCAAGAAGAAGAGAGGAAGCAGTGGCGGACAAGGAGGCGGAGCTGGTATGTTTTGCTGTCTTGAACGAACGTGCTCTGGTGTGGGTGGGTCTACAATGTGTTGCAGCTGACGTTTGATCCAACTCCTCTCTGGTCTCTCTTGGATGCAGGTCCTGGCACGGGCGTCTGCTATGATTTCCAGAACAAAGGCGTCTGCCAGCGAGGCCGATTCTGCCATTTCTCCCACTGCGCCTGCAACTCCACCTGCTCCTGCACGAGCCTCAAGAACACCTACGGTAGGCTGGCAAAACTTTCTGCCATGAATGAGAAAAGTTCGTATGACTAACCCTGTTTCTCTCTGGGGTGCCGCCACAACATGTGCAGGCCAACGCCCTTCGTACCGGCGAAACGACTACGACGCGCCGCCTTCACCGGACACTGCAGCAGCCGCAGCCGCGAATGGTGGCGCAGGCGATCCATTGGCAGCAGCGCCAGAGAAGATGCCGGTGTTGCGTCACGCTGACTCGTTTGAGCGGGAGAAAGCGCTGAAATCTGACGCTGGCGCCGAAGAAGAAGAGGCAGGCGAGCTTATCGACAACGGTAAACTATGTGTGCGTGTGCTTACTGAGCTCTCTTTGTCAATGGATTCGCTGACATCCTCGTGCCACTTGACAGGAAACCTCCACATTGGGAGCATTTACGCACCGCTGGAGAACTTTGACAAGGACACGATCGCCGCGAAGCGCGCGCAGCTCTCGGCGCTGGGCAACCGCCGCATCTGGGCAAGTCTCGGGCTCGAGGACAAGCTGCAGCGCAACCGCGTGTGTGGCTTGATCGTGTCCAAGACGGGAGAGGTCACGTACGTGCGTCCAATGGACAAGTAAAGATCGCATTTTCCTCAGCAAACATTCGGCGTCCTGCATTTTAAAGTCAAGAGTAAAGCCCACCACATCCGTCTTCAAAACAGGTGTTAATATATATACTTGCCTTACACTCTCTTCCATCGCCATCCAACGCAGCTTCTCTCTCTGTCACACACAGCCAAAACTTGTGTCTTCACCACCTTCATCCTCATCATCCGAGTCTGCTTTCTTAGTGACCACCAGCTTTCCGAGGCAGGTCCTCGAGACGCAGCGTGCCGTTCTTCAGCCCTTCGATCTCGTCCTTGGTCAGGAAGCGTCCGCCCGGGCCGCGCGGTCGGCGCATCGCGTGCTTGTGACGCGAGTCGTGCAGGTACGCCTTGCGCTGGCGGATGTTGCCGAGCTTGGCCTCGAGCTTGGCGCGCTGCTGTCGTCGGATCAGGATGCGGTGGTACTGCTTCGCGTTCACGTACACAGGCTCTTCCTCGACCGTCTCGGTCGCAGCGCCGTTCATGGCGACGCGAGGGAACAGCGCCTGGCTGAGCTGTAGTGAGTGGCGGAATAAAACAATCACTTGTTAGACTGTGTGTGACCTCCTAAACGGTGACAACAGCACCATTAGTCGCTCACCATTTGCGAAGGGAGCATCGGGTTCGAGCCTCCGTAGAGCGCGCGGATGTGTTCATTGTTCGCCTGTAGGAAACACACACAAACACACAGCGTTCCGATTCGTCAGTGATCATTCTATAGACACGGAGTGGGGAAAGATCAAGCCGCGTACCATCTAAAGAGATCGTCACCACCACATAGCGCCATTCCACCAACGACAGAGAAAGAGAGAGAGGGTACAATTTACATACACACGACAAGAGAGCGTTAGCGCCACAGGCACCGATCGCATACACATCTCACACACAAAATGAAGGGATGGACACAACCACGCACCAAGTGGGTGAGGTACTGCTGCTGCTGTTGCTGGAACATGACGAGCTGCGCCGCCAGTTCCGCTCCGTTCTGCTGCTGCTGTCCAGAGGCGGCGCCTGCTGCGTCGCGAGCTGCTGCTTCCATTCTGTCTGTATAGCACAACGTACGCAGTAAAGCACACGCGCATAAAGATGTCAGGCACCACGACCTCTCAGGTACTTCCATCATACGCCCCGTATCCACAGAGAGAGAGAGAGAGACACACACACACACGAGGACGCACCTGATCCTTTCTTGTGTAATGCTTTCTCTTCGATGAGCGAGCGCTTCTTCTTTTCAGCGCGCGTAAAAGTCGATTTTCAAACTGGCCCCATTCTGGACCGTTGATTGGACGAAACCCTTTTCGTCTGGATGCCATTGATTGGATGAAACTCAAATTCTCCCCTCCAATCACGAACCGGCGTATTTTATAGAGGTTTCGAACGATTCCCTCTTTGATTTGCTTTTTGTAAAGAGAGGGGACTACCTCTTTATATTGTATAGAGGCTCCCCGTTTGACTTGGTTTTTGTATGGGTTTGGGGAGAATGCGAATTTCATCCAATCAAATCAAGTACAAAACCGGGGGATTAAGCTGGGAGGCTTGTACCGGCGTGTACCGGTACAAAGATTCCCCATTTTTATCGGGGTCTGCAAATTTGTGTCAATCAACATTTAACAGATACAGAGCCATTCTAATTAAATGTGGTCCACACCAAATCACTGAAGAAAAACACGTATCAGATGTGGTAAGAAGGCGAGACGTTGTTACAACTGGAGTTACCTGTTACAACGTCTACCCTTCTTGAGAAATGGCTACACTTTTTTTCAAGAAAGCAGTTACGCCAAGCGAGCAACAGCTCAATGAGCCCAGCCGCTCGCCAATCTCGCCCCAGTCTGCACCGAGAGATCATGGCTCGCACCACGAAGAGCGACGCCAAGCCGCTCCAGATCCGCGTCTTGGACGGCGACGCCCTGGTACGTGACCTGACCTGACCGATGCAAATGCGGTCGATCTGGCTATCCATGCTCATCCTCCAAACACGCTCATAGCAGACTAGGACTCACCGTTCAGCACTCGGCCTCTGGTCTCTTTCGTTTGCTAATATAATAATCTGCTCAGCAAACGCTCTGCGCGGAGCCAAACTCGAGCAAGTTTGCGATCGACGCACACAACCGCGCGATCGAGGAGATTGGCGACTTGTCCGAGGTAACGATCCCCCTTTTGCGCTCATTCGTATCGACGAACTAGTGGGTAGTAGCTGTGTCTATACTGATTAACGGTGATGATGATGGTGATGTCACCACTATGCAGCTGCTGAAGCTCTGTTCGCTGGACCTGTCGTTCAACCGCCTCAAGGCGCTGAAGAACCTCAGCACTGCGAAGGAGCTGCGGGAGCTCAAGCTCTACAATAACAGGCTCACGACCACCAGAGGACTGCGCGAGTGCGAAACTCATATAGTGCTATCCAGCATGTATGTTGACATTGTTGTACAAACGAACCCTCTCTTTGGTAATGTGACTAGGAACGCGAACCTCGAGGGATTGTTCCTCAGTGAGAACCAGATCGAAGAGATCTCTGTCGATTTGCTGGCTCTCGTGAAGCTCAAGTCGCTCTGGCTCAAGGGGAATCGCATCGAGCGCGTCGAGAACCTCAGGTCCTGCCGCGCGCTGGTCTTTCTGGACCTGAGCAGGAACCGACTCACGGGTGCAGCATCAGAGGTACGTTTGGCATTGGACTTGTGGCACTGTTTCTCCTAGTAGTACTCTGGTTTTCAAGTTTACAGTGAGGGTTTTTTTTACTGCAGGGCCTGGAAAGCTTGACGAGCCTCGAGACGGTCAACCTGAGCGACAATCAGCTGAGTTCTATCGGGAACCTATCGAGTCTCGCGAAACTCGAGGACCTCAACCTCGGCAACAACCACCTCGCCACTCTCGAGGGCCAATTCCCTCCAAACCTGACTGTGCGTGTGGTCCCAGAGTCTCCTCTTTGATGCAATAGCTAGGTATATATTTCAAATACTCATCGTACGCTGTTCATTTTTTCCCCAGGCACTTCGAGTCAATGGCAACCGCATCTCGGACCTGCAAAGCCTCGCAGCGACGCTCCCGAGCCTGAACGAGCTGTACATCCAGGACAACTCGCTGAACGACCTCGAGCCCATCGCGTCACGCTTCCCAGAGCTCGAGTCGCTTGACATTCGCAACAACAGAGTCCGCTCTGTGACGCAACTCAAGGCGCTGACGCTGTGCAAATCGCTGCAGGACATCTGGCTCATCGGCAACCCGTGCTGTTTATCTGGCAGGTTCGCCCCCCCCCCCTCCCCCCCTCCCAATTCCCATAGCTGTCTCTATCTACCTGCGAGTATCAACCAACTGATCTGATGGATTATGCTACCTAGCTACATACTGGACCTCTTCTCGGGACTCCCGGAGCTCAAGACGCTTGACAACCTCACGGACGCGCAGCTGCAGAGCCACGTCGAGGGCTTGAAGAGCGGATCGACCTCCTCGTCATCTACTCAAGCGATTCTCTCCTCCTCGCCCCGACCGCGCACGCCGTCGTCCTATCGGCCAGGGACCGCGTCCTCTCGGCCAGGGAGCAGCAGTGGAAGCCTGGGGTCTCGTCCGACCACGCCAAGCGGCCGACCTGGGACCCCCGACGGCGGCGGTGCACCAGTTTTCCACAAGCCCTCTGCACGGATCGGTAAGAGTATGCTCGCTCGTGTATGAAATCAAACCCATTGAAAGATGTCCATCGAACTCACTTCTGAGGCTCCTTGTTACCTACAGGAAACCTCATGAAGCTCGTGCCGCAATCTGAAATCGAAAAAGCCAAGTCCGACGTCAGCGAGCGCCTTCAGAAGATGAAGGACTTGCTGCAGCGCGTCGGAAGTGGCGAATTGCAGAATTCTAGTGACACAGGTGGCGATATAAAGCAAACTGTGGCAAAGTCGCAGAGCAGATCAACCGAGTTTCGTGACACGAATGTCGTGACTACCACCAAAGCCAGCCAAAGAGCTACGACCGAGCTAGGGAAAGCGGTTCCCGAGGTGAAGAAAGCCGTTCTTGCGCCAAAAGAGAGTGCCGCATCGCGAAATAGGATCACTGAGAGCACCAACCCCACTTTAAGCAGCTCCACCCAGTCTCAACCGACCTCTAAGACCCAGAACCCACAGCCAAAGGTGCGAAAGCCCTGCGTTGATGCTGGCACCGACCCGCTCGACTCGCTCATGGGCAATAACAACAATAACTCTATGGAGAGGCTCGCTCCACCCGCTCCACTCTTAAGTCGCATCGGTCGTGAGATCGAGACGCAGACCACACTCCCGCCAGCTCCAGTCGCCATGTTGGCTCCAAACTCTAGCAACAAGTCTGAAAGAGAGCAGCAGATGCAGCGCGTGTCGTCGACTGAGGGGATCCAAACAGAGCCCGAGCCGCAAGTCGACGGCGACCTGATCGAGAAAGAGATGAAAGAGTTTCTCATGCGGTACGTCAACAATGATGGCTACAAAACCAACAACAACGATGGTTACGGTGGTGATGGTGGTGCATACTGTGGAGACAAGGAGAACCAGGACGAAGCGAGGCGGTCGGTCATGGAGTCGCCGCGAATAGAGCCGGTCAAGGTTGCGGAGCAGCGTCTGCCGCCGAATCCTCGGTCGCGTCAAGGGTACCGGACGTTCCGCATGCCCACGTCTCGCCCCAGCAGCTCCAGCGCCAGTTGAAGCTTTGAGCATTTTCTTTCATTCGCAATTGTAATCAATAGCTCTTTACTTTGTAACCCGATAGCCTGCTTATCTGGCTTCTGGCTCTTGCCTGTGTGTGCTGGGCATTACGCCAGCGGTGCTGCTGTTGTCCCTGGAGCTTTGCTGGAGTTTCGCACAGCCGTCTCCACGTATCTGAGCCACATAGAGACCATCTATTAGCAGCTACAGTGACAAGCAACAAGAGGCATAATGGGCAATGGGGGCCATTGCGCACCGCATGCCCCTCTCCATGGAGGTCATCTTTTCATGGAGAACGGCCAGCCGGGTCTTTGTGCTCGCATCTACACAACAGCAAACAGTCCCATCCCAGCAAATACATATCAATACCGAATGCTTTAAAGTACTTGTGCATCAACCAGCGAGAAAGGAGAGGATGAGAGAGAGAGAGACTGGGAGAATTCGTACGGAAGCGGTTGATAAAGTCCACGAGCTGGAGCAGCTCCAGTTGGATCTGGTCGATCCCGGCTTTCATGCGCCAGTCATCCTGGAGAAGCTGCGCGCGAGGGCTACCACCACAGACCATAGAGAGGAGGTAGACAGAGAGTGCAATGGTCAGTGCTGAAGCACGAAGCGTATGTGTGGTCCAGCCATACTCACGCAGCAGCACTTACTCCATGTTGCGCTCGCAGCGTTGTCCTTGACACCAAACTGCCTTCTTGCTTAACAAAAGTATCAATTTGATACCAAAAAGGCGCCGCGTCGTTTCGGGACTTATGTTGCAGCAAGGGAGTCAGAAGCGTAACCCATGTTGAAGCAGTTTTACGTGCAACCCCTATCTAACTGGTGGTTACGGGCGTTTGGATCTCTTGACGAGTCACACGTGACATTAGCCAACTACATCGACGACAGGATGGCGCGCACTGCTGCAGACGCGACTGGCACCACAGCGCACGACGAATTCCCGAGCTGGCAGCAGCGCTGCGAAGACGAGCTCGAGAAGATCCGCACGGAGGGCGACCTGGCGCTCATCAAGGCCCACGCCGAGCGCCAGAGCATCCTGAAGGCCGACGAGGAGCTCCAGACGCTCAAGAAGCAGCTCAAGGAGGCGAAGAAGCAGTTCAACGCGCTCAGTAAGAGCGCGGCAGGTGTGCATCACAACTTCTGCAATGTTGGAGCAGCAGCAGGAGCAGGAGCAGGAGCAGGAGCAGGAGTAGCGCCAGGAGCGGTGTCTACTGGTGGTGGAGTCGTGTCGCCACTGCCTGGAGATGGTGTTGCTCTTGCTGCTGCACCTAGTGACTCTATAACCGCCCAGCGCTTAGCACAGGTCGAGGAGCGCTTGAAAGTCGCAGTCTCCGAGCGCCACGTGGAGCTTCAAAAACTGCGCCACCAGATCGATCAGACCCGTCGCCAGCGGCTTGAAGGATTGCAGCACGAGAAGCGCATCGGTGACGAGACCCGACAGACGGAAGAAGAGATCCAGCAGATGCAAAAGGAGGTCGACGCGCTGAAGGAGAGAGCCGCGCTGCTGAAAAGCGAGATCGCGCAGCTGCAGAGTGACTTTGACGTCGAGAAGCAGGCGTTCCGCATCGAGAAGCAGCGGCTGACGCTCGAGGTCGACCGCATCGCCAAGTCCGACAAGGGCGTCGTGAAGGTGAACCTGCCAGGACGGGTACGTGCTATGAACTGCTTTGTTATTCTCGATAATCACACTGAAGGCTTCTGGGTTTGCTCATGATACTACAAAACAGAAAAGCATCTACAACAGCATTGGTCAGCGCAGCAAGCATGCCCAGTACGTATAGTACCAGAGTGTTGATGAAAGTGCATCTGGTACCAAATGAAGTACAGTACAGGTATCATGCTGCCTTGATCCTTGATACTTAATTGTGCACTTTGGTCTTCATTCTAGCATGTCTAAGGCGAAGAAGATGAGCATCGAGCAGAAAGTGGTGTCGTTCGAGCAGAAGAAGCTGCTGCTGGACAAGCTCGTGGAGGACACGGGCATCCAGCACCTGAGCGACTTCATCGAGCGCTACAACGAGCAGGAGCGCGTCAAGACCGACATCCTCGCGCGCATCGAGGCCAAGTCCAACTTGAGTGAGTGCCTTCAAATCCAACAAACGCTCTCGCGTGCGTTCATGATGAGAATTTGACTCGGTGAACCCTGTCCTTTTTTGCGGTAGTAGACTCTTCGTTAAATGAAGCGATCGCGCACTTGGCGGAGGACATCACGCGCTTGAGCGGCGCGGGCGACATCCAGACCATCGTGCACATGGAGCAGCCGTCAGGTGAGGATGGTACCAATTAAGTGTCAAGAAACCAAAAGGCCACCAAAGCTCACATGGAACTGATCCTAATCTCGTTATGTAGAGTTGAAGAGGCTTATCGACGCCGACGAGAACCAGATCAACCAGTGGTCGCGCGACGCGCAAGTTTACGCCGAGACGTGCGTCCACTGACACTGACACTGAGCTGCTTCCTCCACCTTATCGGACCGTGTAGCAACCATTTTGAACTTTTCTGCACTGTGCGTGTCTGTCTGTATCTCCTCAATAGCCTCAAGCTGTTCCGCGAGCCGATTCGCGAGCTGTACCTGGAGCTGTTCCCTCAAGACCGCGACGACGAAGTCTCAGGCAGCACGGTGCGTGACTCTCTCTCTCTCTCTCCACCATACAACTATCCAGTCTGTGCGCTCTTAACAGCGTGCCTCTTGATGTTGTTTTGAAACACGAGCAGATCAATGAGCTGAGCATGCTGCGTCGCATTGGGGCGATCGAAGAGCGCACGATGCAGCGTATGCTCATGAAGATCCTCCACGAGATGGAGACCACGCAGCACAGCGAGACCTGGAGGCGGCTGCGCAAGTACCAGGGGCTCTGGAAAGACAGCAGCAACATCAACAATGGAGGCAGCGATGAAAGCGCCAACCAGCAGATTGGCTACGCAAGTCGACCAACTGTGGTGGAACCACCGTCAGTACGTGATGCGATCGTCCACGACTCGGAGGAGGATGACTCGGACGACCCGCACTCGGAAGCAGTGCTCGTGGCGATCCATCCGGACGAGTTCCGTCAGAAGCAGAGCAACATCAACAAGAGCAGCAGCAGCACCACCAACAGCAGCAGCGACAGCAACAGTGTCGGCAGCGCTGCCTCTGTAGCAGCAGCAGCAGTAGCCACACAGGCACAGCGCAAGCACGCAGCCATTTCGCTGTGAAGATAAATGTCAACATTTTACTGTTCCTTACGAATGCAAAGCAAATGCTGCTCTGCTGTTTTACTATACTTTAATGCAATAAACTCAACGATCAATACTCTCACCTGGCCATTACATTATCTGAGGCAATCCACCGCACAGCACCGGCTCAGTGGGTCGGGGCGAACGCGACCCACACGGGGCAGTGATCCGATATCTCGTACGTGCACCTCGTGCGAGCCTCATGCGCGCGCTGACGCGGAAGAAAAGTGTCACCTTCGTCATCCTCAGCCCCCATGGAGCTGGGAGCGCGGCGTCGAAGCAGCTGTCTATTGTGTTGCATCGAAGTGGCGAACCCGGGCTTTGAGTGCGGGTAGTAGCGCCAGTCGAAGCGGTACACGCCGCTCTCAATCTGGCAATAATTCTGCTGCTGCTGCAGAGCCGTGATGTCTGCCAGGTCCATGCAGATGTTGTCGCACAGCTTGCCTGACACGGTGCTGGACAACGGCGCACAGACAAGCGGCAACATGGTCGCTCTGTCGTTGAATGTGTCGTCGCTGGCAAACTCGTGCGGGGCGAGATTGAAGTCGCCCAGCACCACAACCGTCCGCTTCTCACCAAGTCCCCGCAACTGCTGCTCCTGGAGGGCTCTTGCCAGCCGCTTGATCTCCTGGACTTCAGCGATTCGCTTGTGCTTCTCGCCGCAGGAGACGTGCACGTTCACGAGCGTGAGCTTCAACGGAGGCGCTGATTGCTTTGCCGTCGACAACACAAAGTGCACGATGAACGGCGTGCGATCAAAGCGTCTGTCAAAGCCCGCAGCCAGCGAGCTCTTGCTGACGACGCGGACGACACTGCGGTGAAAAAAGAACGCGAAATACTCGGATCTCGTGATGGTCCCTGCCTCCGACAATGACCGCGCGGCGCCCCTGCCCACGGGAGCAGAGACCACAAAGTCCCAGCCTGGGAGCAAGTTCTTGAGCATCTTGAGCACGTTCGTGTCGCGCACCTCCTGTCACATGTGCGAGCAGCATGATTAGAGCCACACCATGCCACTCGTAACGCATAATAGTAGTCTACCGAGTCAAGCAATCTTTTGCGTTGTACCTGCAATGCGACGAGGTCAAACTCTTTGATGATGTCTTTGATGCGGTGCAGCAGCGCCACGTCTTTCTTCTTTGAGAGGTTGCGGATGTTCCACGAGGCGACGAGGATCGCATCGTTTGCTACTGCGGTACTATCAGAGTTTGACCCCATTGCTGACGTTGTTGTTGTGCGGAGATCGCTGAACAAGTTGGCGCGCACACTGGTGTCGACCTCACGGCACACGTGCGGCGCACGACTGCTCTCATAATCTGCTGAGAACTCTAGTGGATCGGAGTCACTATCGCTCTCAGCTACGTCTTCATGCTCCAGAGGGTCTTGTTCGTATGTGGTTGGGGAGGTGCTGACACGATTAGAAGTGTCGCTGGGAGTAGCGCTACCAATGGTAAAGTGGGGCTCCAACTTGTGGTACATGATCGAGCCGACGCCTTTGACTTTGAGCAAGTCGTCTTTCCGAAGGAACGGTCTCAGGCTGACGATCTGAGCTGCGCGCTTGGGTCCGATGTCATGCAGCAGCTGCAGCTCTTGCAGCGACGCCGAGTTAATATCTACAACCACTCCACTTGATAAAGACGACACTGCAGCAGCCACTGAACGACACGCAGATTGGGCAATTGGAGCTGGCGCTCGACTCGCGTCCTCCTTGATGGCGCTCTTGTCGTCCTTCACTGCGCCATTGGCACCATAGCCAGCCGCTGATCCGATGCACACGTGCGGATCAGTGCCAGTGAGTGTCGCGTACTTTTTGGGGCCAATGCCCTTGACCTTGATCAGCTGTTCGAGGCGCGTGAACGGCCGCGAGAGCACGATCGCCTCCGCGGTCATGGGTCCGACGCCCGGCAGCAGCTTCAGCTCACTGAGAGACGCGCTGTTCAGGTCGATCAGCATGTTGTTGCTGTTGCTGTTATCACTCTCTCTCTCTCTGTCGTGTAAGGCACACGCACACAGAGAGAGACGTCGACTGAGAAAGGAAGCGTCGTCAACAAGCAGCAGATCGGCAAATTTCTTGTCCGCGATCTTCACTACGCTGGAAAGGTGCCATTTTTTTCGAATGGCCCTTTCGCGGTCAAAGCTGCTCATTTGCGAGCTTTGCAACATAAATTTTGCTTCAGGTGCCGATACACAACGTAACCAGCCATCCAATCAAATCGCTGTATTCACTCATGTGACTTCTGATTGGATAGACGAATCTGCTTACAAATTTCAAGTTACTTTCTTTTTCCAGTGATTAAACTGCCAGAGTGATGGTCGAGTGGTCACGATGTAGCCATTTCTTCTTTGGTTTTGCGAGCCATCCGTTACAAAGACGTACCCTTTCGCGCAGACACAGACGCTGTTTTGCTTTGCAATGAGGAGGAGAGGAGGGTGGCTGCCGACCCTGAGGCGTCGCGCAGGAAGACAGCCCAAATAGGCGCGCGCTTTGCGCTCGATTGGTTATTTTCAGGCGCGTTTTCTTCGCGTTTCCGGCTTCTTTCAAGCACATTCGCCCCTCAGCTCCTCAGTGCAGCTCTGTTCTGAAGCGGCGGCAATCGTCACCACTCTTCATTTACTCCACTCTCTCTCGGACCTGCGGGTAGAGCGATAGAGAAGAAGAGAGAGAGAGAGAGAGAGAGAGCGTGCGTGCGTGGCCTAAAACCGACAACGTTGCTTGCACACAGCCGCGTTTCGAAGAGCCATCCCTTGCCTGCTGGCTCATCCGTTTAGCAGACTCACTCCGCCATGGCGAATCGCGCTCCGATCGCGACAAACCATGATGGCAAGTGGGCCGCTGACGCCGAGGCCCGGACACGCCTGACTTCATCGCCGACGCGCTCGCATGGTGTCAGGTCCACCGGATCGTTCTCCTACCATGGGTCGCAGACGCCGACTTTCCCGTTGCAAGCTCTGACCGAGGGCGAGATCCGAGACTCGCATCGGTCGCGATTCCTCACTGAACCGGAGAAGATTCTCGTTAGTGATCCCGTCAAGACGAGGCAGTCTCACCGCGTGCTGGACTCGGTGACGACCCAGGCGGGCTGGCACGACCAGAGCATCGAGTCTGTGCTCCAACAGCTCGATGTGGATGCAAAGTTGGGTCTCAGTGACCACGAAGCTGAGCGTCGCCGCACGCAGTACGGACCGAACGCACTGGAAGGCGGCAAGCGCGCACCGATTTGGGTGATCTTCATGCTGCAGTTCGTGAACTTGATCATCGGTCTCTTGATGCTCGCAGCAGTCGCGTCGATCGCGCTCCAGGAATACGTCGAAGGCTTGGCGATCATCGCGATCGTCACGCTCAACGCCGTCATCGCGACGATGCAGGAGAACCGAGCTGGGAATGCCCTGGACGCGCTCGCGAAGATGTCCTCGTCACAATGCGTCGTCATTCGCGACAGCAGACAGACGCAGATCCCAAGCGATGCTCTCGTGCCTGGCGACATTGTCATGCTCACCACGGGCGACATCGTGCCTGCCGACATCCGACTCATCACGACCTCGGACTGCAAAGTAAACGAGATGATCCTCACAGGTGAGTCCGAGGATGTGCACAAGAAATTCGACGCCGACATGTCGAAAAGCACGAAACTCACTGCGGACAACATGGTTTTCGCATCGACGTCGATGGCGTGCGGGAATGCGACAGGCGTGGTCGTGGAGACTGCGATGGGCACGCGCGTGGGCTCGATTGCTGCGCTTCTTAAAGACAAGCACTCGTCCGAGGGCGGCAACTGCATCTCTCGATTCCTCGCAAAGTATCAACCCAAGATGACGCCACTGCAGGAAGCACTGCACCATCTCGGTGTGTTCATGGGCTCCGCAGTGCTAGTCATCTGCGCGATTGTGTTCATCGTTGGCATGGTCCGTGGCAACCACGACCCGAAGAACGCGGATCGACCAGTGTGGCTCACGATGGTCATGGTCGCAGTCTCACTCGCTGTCAGCGCTGTCCCCGAGGGTCTTCCGATGGTGGTCACAATCTGCCTCTCGACGGGCACGGCGGAAATGGTCAAGAAAGGCGTGCTCGTGCGCAAACTCGCCGCGGTCGAGAGTCTCGGCGCCGCGTCCGTGATCTGCACAGACAAAACCGGCACGCTCACCGAGGGTAAGATGACCGCAATCAAAGCGTGGGGTGATTTCTTCGAATACGCGATCACTGGCACAGGGTTTGATCCAAATGGCGAGTTTCTGCTCAACGGCGTCAAGCAGACCTCCGAGAATAATACGCAGCTTCACACGATGTTGCTCTCGGCGGTGCTGTGCTCCAACACGACTTTGCAGCAGGAGCAGACAGAAGATGGTCTGGTTGTGTGGTACCCCATGGGGAACGCGTCTGAAGCTCCTTTGGTCGTCGCTGCGGCGAAAATGGGCATCTGGGAAGCCGATGTGAGCGACAAGTACCCGCGCGTCACCGAAATCCCGTTCAACTCGTCGCGAAAGATGATGATCACGCTCAACCAGGTCACGAATCCCAAGCTTGGCAAACTCGCGCTGCCTCAGGGCACAACCTACGTCGCGAACGTCAAGGGAGCGCCAAACTACATCTTGAACAACTGCCAGCAATTCGTCCGCAAGAGCGGCAAGATTGTCGAACTGTCCGCAAAGAACCGCGACGCCATCTTGGAAGCCGTCGACGAGCTCTCTTCCCAGGCGCTGCGCGTGCTGGCGATTGCGATCAACCCGATCACCAACTTGACGTTTGCAATCGACACTGACGACATCGACGAGAAGTTCACGCAACTGAGTGAGCCGCTCATCTTCGTTGGTTTGGTCGCCTCAATCGACCCTCCTCGCCAGGGTGTCAAGGAGTCCATCAAAATCGCACGCGCTGCTTCGATTCGCACAGTCATGATCACCGGCGACTACTTGAAGACAGCCATCGCAATCGCTAAGACCATTGATCTGCTGAGCGTCGGGGCGGACGTGGATGAAGAGGCGGTCGACTGCTCGATCCTCCGTCCGCGTGGAGACGAGTACCTGACCGATCACGATCTCGACGAGATCACGTCGCGCACGTCGGTGTTCGCTCGAGCCAAGCCGGAAGACAAAATCGAGATCGTCAAGTCGCTGCAGCGTCAGGACCACGTCGCTGCGATGACTGGCGATGGCGTCAATGACGCCCCAGCGCTGAAAGAAGCCGACATTGGTGTCGCGATGGGCATCGCAGGTACCGAAGTCGCAAAGGGGGCTTCGGACATGATCCTGACAGACGACAACTTCTGCAGCATCGTCGCGGCGGTCGAGAAAGGTCGCGGGATCTACACCAACATCCAGAAGTTCGTCTGCTTCCTGCTCTCGACCAACTTTGGTGAGATCTCCATCATCTTCATCGCAATCGCTGTGGGCATGCCGAATCCGCTCGAGCCACTGCAGATCCTCGTGCTCAACCTATTCGCGGATGGCATGGCTGCGGTGGCGTTGTCGCTTGAGAAGGGGGATCCACGAGCGATGCTGGAGCGACCTCGACCAAAGACACAGCCGATCATCCATGGACGACTCTGGGTACTCGTGCTCACAAACGCGTTCTTGATCGGAAGCGGCGCGCTGGTCGTCTTCTCCGCGGGTCTCTACTGGAACTTCCACAACGTGCTCATGGACGACATCCTCAACGGCGCGAAGACAGTCGACGAGTACGAGAACGTGCTCTGCAACCGCTGGCAAGGGGTCCGCGCGCACTGGAAGCTCTTTGGACACTGTGACGCTCTCTCGGCAGACGGATCGCGGATTTTCCCAGAGCTACCCTCAGGCGCAACGGGATACGAAGACTCGGACTTCTACTGCGAAACAGGCGAGTACGAGTGCTTGACCGAAGGCATCGCTCGCGCGCAGACCATGGCGTTCATCTACATCACGACAATGGAGATGTTCCGAGCGTACACTGCGCGCAGCTTCACAAACCACGTGTTCGTCGGCTTCTTCTCGAACAAGTACATGCAGTACGCTGCGGTCGGCTCGATCTCGCTCACGCTTTTTGTGACAAACACCCCCGTGGTCATGGACGATCTCTTCGGCTTTGCAAAGATCTACTGGTTCCAGTGGCTCTTCGCCATGGTGGTCGCGTTCACTGCGGCAACACTTGGGGAGATGCTCAAGTTCGGATACCGCCGCAATGACCGCGAGAAAGCCCGGTGGCAAAACATGGACGACGGCTTTGACATGGTGCTACTGGAGATCCGCAACCTTCGTCACCACGTCGAGAAGCTGGAGGACAAGCTCGAAGTCGCGACGCACAAGCCCGCACGACGGTTGACGTTCTTGCCCGGCGGGGTCTCGCGAGAGAACAGCCGCAACAGCTTCATGCCGGTCCCCACACCTCTGCAAGAGAACATGGTGTGAGTGGATGAGATCGAATCTAGACAGGGCGTGACAACGAATGCACGCCAACCATCAGCTTACATTCTCTCTCTACCACCATCCCTTGTCTGTTCTCTCGTGCTCTGCGAGAACAACCAGCACAATGCACTTTCTTCATTTGCCTTCACTTGCCGTCGTCTTGGGTTGTCTTGGTGCTCTTATAAAGCCCATTTTTGCTTTTCTCCGAGTGCAAGGCGGAAAGGACGAGAAAAGCCGGACACTGCTGTTATAGGTGGCACACAACTCGCACTCAAGCAGATACAGCCAACAAGCTTTTTGGATTTTTGAAAAGCTGCGTGCACTTTCTTGCTTTGGATCCGCTGGTGCCCGAGTATCTTATCATCTGGCGACCCGTTTGCTTGCTGCCGCGCTTTCCTCAGGCTTCATGATGAAGTCATCTTCGTTTTCATCGTCGTCCAGTACGTCTTCGTCGGCATCTCCATCGATGAACTCTTCCGGCTCGTTCGCCTCCTCTCATCCAGACCAGACGCACTCCAGCATGGTTGGAAATGAAGCCCAGTCCTCGGCGTTCCATGGGCAAGCAGCGGCAGCCGGGTCTGGGCATGAAGATGGCGAAAACGAGTCGTACGAGCGCAGCTTCTGGGCGAACATCTTTGAGGAAGGCAGCATGGTCGAACACTTGCTTGAAGGAGACGAAGCCATGGAAGAAGAGACGAAGAGCAGCCCCAGTAATGGTGCTCACCAGACGTCACTCGACGGGAGCGAAGTAGATTCAACCCCATCGTCAGCGCTGCTAGACCAGTGGAACCACTACGACGACAGCATGGACTGCTCGATGGCAGAGTTTTCAGCTCCGCAGATGACGATGGCAAGCTCGACGCCGTCTGGATCGATGCTCTCGCAATCGACGACGTATCAGCATCTGATGGCTGGGACAGGCGATCATGAAGTGTAAGTTGCAGCTCTCCAAACTGATCTTGACTTGTTCCTGTAGGAACCAATTTTGTTGATTTCTTGTGCCTGTGATGTTGCGCTCGTAGCCATCGCGCATACATGAAGTCTGGCGTTGCGTACAACCCGCACGAACAAAAGCTGGCTTCCGGGGTCGCGTCTCGAAGCTTCACATTTGACAAGCAGAGCGATGGCACTCCGTTCGGTATGGAACTCTTATTGTATATCAGCTCACGATCTTTAGAAAACACCGTCCGCAAATTCTGAGCTGTGTGCGTGTATTTCTTCGAATTGCAGCACTGTCGAAGCCGATTTTACGCGACGATGGCATCATGCTCGTTGGAACCGAGATCGCCGACGAGCCAGCGAGAACTGCCCGCGACAAGAACCGCATCTTCGTGACGAACATCTTCTCGTCGAATCCAGCGCAGATGGCTGCCAACATTGTGATCGAATCGGTACGCTCGTTTTCTCACCTCCTTGTTTGCCTTCGGTAAAGTATTGGATTACCGACTCCAACCTTGTTTCGACATGTTAGGAAGTGCGCGACCTTCACTGGATGAACAGCCAGACCGCCATCGCTGCTATTGGCAAAGACATCCACTTGATCAGCATTGGGGCTGGTGGTGGCAATCGCTCCTGTCACTTGCAGCGTAAGTTGATCGGGCTCTCCAAACATGCACGAAACAATCACGACGTACTCACCGTGACTTGTATGATGTCCTCTCTGCGATTTGTAGCTGCAATCCCGAGCGTTCACTCCGATGCCATCCGAGAGCTAGCCGTTCACGCATCGAGTTCCCACGTTCTCTCTGGAGGTCAGTCAGTCGACTTCTCAATTATGGACAATTCTTCAAACGACTGCCGATTGCTGACCACACTTTGCTTGTCTGTTCAGGCTTTGACGAGACGGTGGTGCTCACTGATCTTCGCCGTGGAGGCGACCCCGCAGCATCATCGATTGTGAGCAAATTTGACGCTCATGACGTCGTCAGCAGTCTCCGCTGGTCACCAGACGAGTCTCAGCTGAGCTGGACGACTGATGGTGGTGACTTCCAAATCGCAGATGCTCGCACGCGGTCGTCGCAGCTGCAGATTCCGTTGTACACGTTCTTGGTGCGTCCATTCTTCTTTATAATTCTTGAGTCATGGTGATTCGCTTCATATTTAACCTGCCATTTCCGTATCGAATTCGTAGCAAGTCGAGTCGATGGGCGGGTTATTCACGCACGAGTACCTGAGCGCACACAAAGTCGTGCTTGGGTTTGAGCACAACCATCTTGTCTACGTCGACACCCGGATGCCTCGGAACGCTTGCTGGTACGACGAATTCTTGACTCGCTTGTTCGGGGAGAGTGGACTTGATGCTGACATCGATATTACGGCACCTCTTGTTTCTCTGCTGCAGCTATGCCGTGTCCAAGTCGCCGATGATCAAGACTGGCGAGATTCGGAGATCGAAGCTGAACAAATTTGCTCTCTTTGGACTTGGAGGGTACGTACACGCAACACACGTCAGTGGCAACAAGTATCAAAGCACAGGGACACACACTCACTGTGGTTACGTTGACGCAGATTCGCGAATGCAGATCTCTCTCGCAACGCAAAGAACCAGGAGGTCTTGAAGCTGTAAGTCTCTCGTTTGACATGCGATTCGCTCCATCTTTGCTTGGCTGGATCCCCCATTTCACGCTTGCTGTTTCTTCTCCTACACAGACGACAGTACCATCAAGCCACACACAGCGCGTACAAGACCAGTGGCGACTTTTCCTTTGAGAGCAACAACATCCTCGCGGTCTCGGACAAGTAAGTCTCCGTTCGCAATGCTTGTCATGTTCAGTTGGACAGGCTCTGACACAAACCTTCTGCAACAGCTTGGGCACTGTTACCTTGCACAACAGTGATTCCTTCAGAGCTTTCGATGCTGGAGTCCACGAGAACTGGAAGGAGGAGCGCACGGTTTAGAAAAGGAAGAGGTAAGACAAGGCGGTAATATCATTTGGAATACGCAAGAGCTGGATTGTTTTACTGATTTTGCTGCAATCGCGCTATGTCTTGCAGGAGTCGTCCAAAGTCATTCTGAGGTGGCACCGTCATGAAGCTGTCAAAGTGCGACCATGAGTAGCCGTCTGTCATCATGACATCTTGGGTCGTTTCTAAAGTGTCACCCGGCAGAATCAGAGCAAACATGGTTAGTAGTGTGTACGTGTGTGAATGAGTCGTGAGTAAGCAAAAGAGAAGCAGATGAATGTAAATAACAAGCAGACAAACCTCCATTGATCGCCTGGATGACTCGCCCCATCGCGTTACTCTCGTACCACTCGAACTCTTTGCTGCGCGACTTGTTCGAGAGGCCCAAGACCGTCGTCGCGACGCGCACTTTAAGGTCTGGCGACTGGATCGTCTGCGCGAATTTAATTCTCGTCTCGCGGGACATCTCGACGATGCCGGCTTGGATGCGCTGCAGGATGTTTTGCACTTGGCTCGTGCACAGGTACACCATCTCGATCAGGCGGAGCACAGCGAGACACGCGTCTTCGCCTTCGTGGCGCGACTGCTCCGCCGCCTTGTCGCCGTCCATATTGTCGTACACGCGCTTCCAGAGCTGCATGCCGCACCCGATCGCCTGCAGGATCAGGTTGTTGCGGATCTTGGTCTTGGACTTGCGCTCGCTCGAGTCGTTCTGCAGAAGCGCAAAGATGCGCGTGCGGAACACCCACGTGTCTTTCTCAATGTCGACGTAGCGCTGGCGGCACGCGTAGAGGTCCAGTTTGAGGCAGTACACATAAAACTGGATCACCAGCAGGTTGCGGCGCCACATCTCGTCGATCGGGTTTACGCTCGCATCCTGCAGCGCTGTCGCAAGCGGGTCCCACTGGTGCGGGTACGATACGGCGCAGCTGCACGCCGACGCCTTGTCGAACACAAACACCAACGACGAGTAGATCGACACTGCATCTGCGTACGCGACTGCCTCGACGCTCTGGATACGGTCAATAAGCTCGTCGTACAGCAGGTTTGACGGGTACTCTTTGCCCAGCACAACGATGCTTCGCAGCGTCGCGATCGCCGCACCTGGGTCGTTCGTGCTCAGCGACGTCACCATGTCGAACACGAGCGACGCGTTCATCGACGAGTTCACAGTTGTCGATGGCGTCAGCGGCTTCAGTCCCACACCGCTCTCGCGTCTCGAGCCAACGATGCTGCGGCGCTTGCGATTCCGCTCTGGGGTGTAGAAACCCACCGAGTCGCGCTTCTTCTTCTTGCTCGCACTTGCACTCTTGGACGCGTCGAACGACGCCGAGCGCTTGCTCACGACCTTGACATCGTCGCTGTCGTCGAGTTCTTCCTTGATGTCGTCACTGTCAGCGGCGTCGTTGTCAAGGAGCGACGCCCTCACGGCCGCCACGACATCTTTGTCTTCCTCATGGTCGTCTGTGTACCAAGGAAACATGGGGAAATATAGCGAAATGAGAGACGCGATTTCTCAGGATCCACTGCGCAAGAAGCGACAGATTCAGTACCAGGCGGTGCAGCGAATCGAGGACTATCTTCTGATCAACAGACACACGATCTTATCGCCATATGGGCTGCGTGGCCACACGTACCATCCGAGATGTAAATCACCTGATCTGCCGCCATTTTCGCCGCTTTCCTTTTTTCGTTTGTGGCGCACGTGGTACCAAGAGTGTATGCAACCTTAGTATTCAAATGAGTGACCTCATCCATGCATGTAGTGACTAGGTTGCCGAGTTAGTGACATTCGCCATTTTCAGCCAATGAGAGACACGCAATTCGGCGTCACCCGCAGTCCAGTCGAGTGTCTGCTTTTGTCCGTAGCTTCATAGGACGTGGACGTGGGGACATTCGCCATCAACGAGCAGCTCTCTCTCTATCTATCTATCGCTCTGCCTATCGGTCTCTGTCTGTGTGCCTCCCATACAACAGCAGCATCAGCATCAGCAGTATCTACAGCAGCACCACACACATCTACAGACAGCCATGAAGGTCAAGACGATCTCGCGCGTGGAGAAGGACTTCACGCAGGAAGTGAACACGGACAAGCTCAAGGTGTTCCGCAACTACGACCCGGCGCTGCATCCGTTCGAGCGCCCGCGCGAGTACACGCGCACGCTCAACGCGGTGAAGCTCGACCGTATGTTTGCCAAGCCGTTCATCGGCGCGCTGGACGGCCACTCGGACGGCGTGAGCGCGATCGCCACGAGCCCGAACAGCCTCGTGGCGTTCCTCAGTGGCGCGGCGGACGGCGAGATCCGCGTGTGGGACCTGCCACGCCGCAAGTGCGTTTGGTCGTGCTACGGCCACAAGGGCTTTGTGCGCGGACTCACGGTCGCGCCCGGTGGCAAGACGTTCTTCTCCTGCTCGGAGGACAAGACCGTGAAGCAGTGGTCGCTGCACATCAAGGACGACGAAGACGAAGTGCCCACGGCGCTCTCCACGTTCTCCTCCAAGGAGCCATTCCTGTACGCCTTGCAGGCGCTGCTCATTGTTGTTGTGTGATATGCGCTTATAACAATGCGCTCACACTCTGCGTATGTATGCCTGTATTTTGTAGGGGCATTGATCACCACTGGACCAAGAACCTGTTCGCGACGTGCAGCTCCAAGGTGCAGGTGTGGGACCACCAGCGGTCCGAGCCGACGCACGAGTTCTCATGGGGCGCGGACTCGATCACGGCGGTCAAGTTCAACCCGGCGGAGGCGTCGCTGCTCGCGTCCACGGGCTCGGACCGCACGGTCACGCTCTACGACATCCGCGTGGCGTCGTCCATGCGCAAGATCGTCATGGAGATGCGCTCCAACGCGCTCGCATGGAACCCCATGGAACCTTTCAACTTCACAGTCGTGCGTATAGCATTTGTTTGTTTGATTGCTCTTATAACGGCGCTTGATGTGTCTGTGATACTCACATGTGGGTTCTTTATGGCTCTTATAGGCGAACGAAGACCACAACCTGTACACGTTCGACATGCGCAAGATGCAGCGCGCGCTCATGGTGCACAAGGACCACGTGTCGGCAGTGTACGTACGCATCGATTGTGTACACACTGCTCTTATAGGAAGACCTAACATGTGTGACGTGTTTGAATCTGTGTGGGTTTATATTCCAGCATGGACGTGGCGTACTCGCCGACGGGCAAGGAGTTTGTGTCGGGCTCGTACGACCGCACGATCCGCATTTTCAACGTCCAGTCGGCGAAAAGCCGCGAAGTGTACCACACGAAGCGCATGCAGCGGTACGTTCACAGTCTCGCATTTATCATTCGTGCCAGTGGCGCGCTTGTACTATTGTTCTCTGCACATGCTCACGCCACTTGCACTTGTTTGTTGTGTTGTGTTGCGTGTGGCTTGTTTGTTTGCTTTGCTTTGATTCATTATTCTTTCTACAGAATTTTCTCGGTCAAATTCAGCGCCGACGCGAACTTTGTGCTCTCGGGCAGTGACGACACCAACATCCGCATTTGGAAGTCGGAAGCGTCCAAGAGCCTCGCCAAGGTGCGCTTTCTAGTAACCTGCCTGTGTGTCGGTCAACGAGGTCACGGTGACACTAACACTTTGCTTTGCGCCAATGCGCGTTCGTGTTGGGCAATAGGCGGCGCCGCGAGAACGCCGCAAGCTCGAGTACCAGGAGTCGCTCAAGGAGCGCTACCAGCACCTGCGCGAGATCAACCGCATTTCCAAGTACGTGCCCGCTTCTTGTTCCATTTCGACTGCCGCCTGACGATGGACGTGCTTGCTTGTGAGGAGCGAGCGAGAGAGATGGACGAACGCTGCTCCCACTATCGCTCTCTATCTCTCCCACTCACTCGTGCCACCCACTCGTCCGCAGTTGTCTGCCATTATGAGCCGCCTGCCCTGTCTCCTCTACCATGCACTTTGATCGCTGACTCATGCCGTGATACCTTTTTTGTTTTTGTGGTCGTACTGCAGATTCCGCCATGTGCCCAAGGCGATCAAGAAGGCGGCGGACGCCAAGCGCGAGGCGAACCAGCGCGAGAAGCACAAGATGGACAACCGCCGCGCGCACGCCAAGCCCGGCGCGATCCCGCACGTCAACACGCGCGAGCACGCGATCGTGCGCGAGATCGAATAGACACCGCAATCGCCATAGAAGTCAGAGTGCATCTTGGCATATTCGTGAACTGCTGGCGCTGCTGATGTCGCCCATTATTGCTTGCAGCGTCACACGCATCGTCCTCGGCGCGCCGTGCCATGTTAATAGTTTATCCCCAAATCCCATTTTCCATTCATAAAGACAGCACAAAAGAAACCAGAAACCAGAACGCTGGACAACCAAATACACAAGTTTTCAACAACAACAAAAAAGATCTGACTTCTTGCCTGATGGTGGCGTGAAAATCAGTGAAACTGGTCGTTATGACGTGTCTCAAATAGGAACTTTCGGGGGCTTGATTAGGCGTTTTGCTTGCTTTTGCTTTTGTTGAAGCAATAACGACAAAGCCGCCAACAACAACCTGGGGGTTGTTTTGAGCTTTCTCTGCCGCGCAAGCACTTGCGTAACGCTTGCCACAAGAGCGCTTCTCACGTATTTGTTGCGCTCACACTGCGTTTCACTATGGTCCAACAAATATTTGTGCAGCCCAGCCGACATGCAAAGCACGCCAGGTGTTGGCCGTTCTTGTTCCGCAACTGAATCCATTGAGGCATACAAACACCAAGTCAAATGCACGATTTTCCTAAATAAAAAAAAGTCGAACCGCGCGCGCCAATAATGTCACGCTCAGTCAGTCGATCCAGCTGCGATTGAGGCACATCCAGTAGCACGCTCCAATGGGATAGAGACGCTTCGAAAGAACGATTCCAACGCAGCCAGCCATTTCAATTCAAAAAGTGGTGTGTCGTGTGTGTGTGTGACTGTGTACCCGGCGGGCTGACTGACTGACTGAAGAGGGAGCGTTGGTCGCATATCACGTGCAGGAGCCTACGCAAGCAAAGCAAGCCAACAAACAGCGCAATTGCGCTTCTTGCTTGCGAACGTGCACTTTTGTATCTACGCCAGCTTGCTTGCTTGCAAAGCCTTCTCACCTGCACTTCTTGCACGACCCTCCACAAGGAAAAGAAAGAGGAGGCACCTCTCACTTTCTCTTGTTGGCGGCAAAAAAGGAAAGAAGAAAAAAATAGATACGCTTTTGCGGCGGTCGCCTTTCAAAAGCAAACAAGCAACCCAGAGCAGGCGCGCAAACTCCAACAAGCGCGCAAGCACGCAAGTCGCAGAGCAAGTCGCAAGCGCAAGTATACACCCAACCACACACACACACGCAGAATGAGCGACAGCGACAAGAGCGCGCTGGAGCTGGCCGAGTCGTCCGAGTGGTCGGCGCTGCACCGCATGGTGAGCGCCCACCCAGTGCGCGCCGAGGAGCTGGACGACTTCGGCATGATGCCGCTGCACTGGGCGTGCACGGACACGCACGTGCCGCTGCGCGCGGTCAAGATCCTGCTGGACGCGTACCCGCTGGCGGCGCTGCTTAAGAACAAGGGCGGGCTCGTGCCGCTGCACATCGCGGTCAAGGCGAACGCCAAGACCGAGGTGCTCCGCGCGCTCGTGGTGGCGCGCGACGAGGCGCTCTGCGAGGAGACCCCCGCGGGTGAAACCCCGGCCGACCTCGCGCAGGTGTGCGGGCTCTCGCAGGACAAAGTGGCGTTCTTGTCGAGCGCGGAGCAGCGGCTGCGCGCGTCCGGACGAGCGCCCGCGCGACCCTCGGACAGATACAAGTCGCTCATGCTCCACCACCCGTTTGACGACGAGAACCTGGCGGCGCTCGCGAATGGCAACATCCGGAACGGCAGCGCTGGCGAGAACGCGGTCTGGGGGCTTCATGGTAGCAGTCCCAGCACCGGCAGCACCAGCAGCAAGACGAGCGGCATGAGCAGCGTGGGCCAGCTGCGCTCCACGAGCTCGCTGCTGTCGAGCGTGCCGCTGCCGCCGCGCTGGCGCCTGGACAGCCGCTGCAATATCTGCCAGGTCAAGTTCAACTACTTCAAGAACCGCCACCACTGCCGCAGCTGCGGCGAGTCCGTGTGCAGCACGCACTCGAACCGCCGCCTGCCACTCAAGCACATTGGGCTGCAGACTCCGCAGCGCGTGTGCATCCTCTGCTACGACGAGATGCGCGAGCACGGCAAGCCGGCGTCCGCGGTCGTCAACATGTACGCGAACAACAGCCACACGCCGCGCAAGGAGCCGGAAGACACGATCTCGGAGCACGGCCTCGACACGTTCCGCATGCGCAAGAGCAGCAAGGATGGTGTCTCGAAAGACTCGCTGGACGTGCGCTCCCATCCGCACACCCACCACCACCGCAACGACTCTCAACAGCGCGGACCGCTGCTGCGTCCGACGCGGAGCGTGTTGTCGCTGACCACGACGTCGACCGCGAGCTCGTCGTCGTCGTCGTACAAGTCCGCGTCGTCGTTCGAATACTACCGCGCCGAGAGCGTCGGGACATCCACGACCACGTCGTCATCCTCGCCCGGTACGTACTTTGATGACGAAGTGGAGCAGACGCGGCCGCGCGCATGGACTGAGCTGGACGCGGCGGAGAACTACAGTCACCTGCAGAGCCACGCGCGCGAGCTGCAGGCGCACATGGCGGAGCTGCAGGCGTCCAAGAGCCGTCTGCAGCACGACATCGCGATCGGCAACCGCTCGGTCGAGCACGCGCTGCAGGAGAAGATGATCCACGAGAAGACAGTCGCGGAGCTGCGCGCGAACCGCATGCTGGACATCAGCCGTCTCGCACTGGAGGACAACGATTTCGTCCATGTGGACGATATTGAAGGTCTCGATGGCGACGAGGAGGACGATATGGAGACAAACTTGAGCAAGATGGACGATTCCGCGGTGGACGCAGCGCTGACCTGCAACTACCTGGGGCTTGCGCTCTTTGAGAAGGGCGATTTTTCCAGCGCGATCCTCGAGTTCCGCAAGTCCGTGGCGCTGAACCCGCGCGACCCGGACGTCTGGTACAACCTGGCGCGCGCGCTGCACAGCGCGGGTGAGTTCTACGACGCCGAGATCGCGATCCGTCGCGCGCTCGACTTGACGGTGAAGAGCTACTCGGCGCTGTCGCTGCTGGGCAAGATCCTGCACTCGCGCGGCGAGGACGACAAGTCCATCGAGGTGTTCCGCGAAGCGCTCGGGCTCATGGACCACGGCGAGGACACGGACAGCGACGACGACGTCGGGTCCGCGACCGTCGGCTGGTAAATATGATGTGGTCGCTGTTCTGAGAGACCCCGGACGCCGCAACAACAACACACACACACAGATAGGATAGAAAGAGCGACGCTGAAGGCACCAGACACGCAAGTCACGAGACAACAGAACACCACACAGAAGGCAATGTGTACAACTACGAACTACTTACCACACGCGACTCAACCGAGTTTAGCCCACGTGCACGACTGGAAGTGCACGAGACCGATCTTCCCACCCACACGAAAGCGAGCCAGCCTAGGGATATTATTAAGAAAACACGGAAGATTTGGATATCAGCAGCAGCACTTGATCGGCTTGTAAATTTGGTGGAGGCTTGAAACAACCAACTTTGGCGACCGTTGAGATCCAATCCACCAACATCCGCAATGCTGCAGCGCGAGTTCTTTGTGCGCGAACTCGAGCGCGAGTGGGAACTCATCGAGAGCGAGGAGAAGAAGGTACGCGTGCGTGCCTGGGTGTGTCTGTCATTGTCGTCATGCTGGCGTATCTTTTGTAGTCAGCTAGGGCTCAGTGTACCTGAGTGTGTCTGTGTCTCTGCTAGCTGGGGGAGGAGAAGAAGAAAGTGGTGGCCGAGTGGGTGGGTGTGGAGGACGCGCAGCGAGAGTACAACAAGAAGCGAGACGCGTACGATCGATCACCTCAGAGTGAGCCAACTCCACAGCAGAGCTACTTTACTCACTGAGACCTTCTCCCCATGTTTGGCTGCTTGCAGGTTTGAAAAACTGGCGCGCGAGAGGTTCATTTTCCTCCCAAGCGACGAAGTTGTCGCGTTCAACGTCGGCGGCCAGGTACATTCGTCACAGATGCTTGAAAGTTGCCCACCTCTTCCATTGACCTATCGAGAAGCATCGACTCACTATTGTTGTTGTGCGTAACGCGTACCGTTTGTAGCTCTTCAAGTCGACCGTGAAGATCTGGACGCGCGACCGGTTCTCAATCCTGGCGCAGCTTTGCACGACCAAACCCAAGCTCCCCAAGCTCTGTGCCGAAGAGAACGCGTTCTTCTTTGACCGCGACTTCTGGATTTTCCAGTTCATCTACGCGTTTCTGCGGGACAACACGCTCCCCGATGCCGTTGACGTGCTGCGCGAGCTTTACTGTGAGGCGAGCTTCTACCGGATCGGACTGCTGCGCCACGCGATCGAGTCCAAGATGATCGGCGACGACACCATGGCAGCGAGCGTCTTGGCTTCGACTTCGGCTTTAAGAGTTACACCATCGTCGTTGACACAACCTAATGGCTCGATTTCTTCGTCATCATCGCTGCCTTCTGCTCGACCAACTTCGTCTTCAGGCTCGGCCTTGAAAAGCAAGCAAGCAGAGGGTGGTGTCAGCAAAGCTCCGTCTTCGAATCACAAGTACAGCGAGCTGCCGGATCCGTTTGGCTTCACGTCCAAGAAAACGTGAGTGAGTGAGAGTGAGAGCAAGATGAGTCCAGGCTCATCCAACGTATAAATAGAGTTGGGCATTGGAAAATAGGCGCGTCTTACCTGGATGGAGTCTGAGAATGGCATGCATGCCCACGTTCCAAGCAAACACGCAGTCATTTAAGTTGATGGATTGTGTGCCTCTACAAGCTCCTTTCTATTGAGATAAACACAGATTTGTCAGTATCAAGCCAAAGACACACAAGTTTCCAGCATGGAAGCCACGAAGAGCAAGGTAGGCTTCTGTGAATGGCGGCAGCATGTCCTTGAAGTTAGTTGACTGACATGCTAACCCATCAATTGCCCTCCTGTAGTACGAAGGCAGCACGGAGTTCGGTCGCTACTGCGGTCAGGGCGTGCTGCAGCTCGCAGACGGGAACCGGTACGAGGGCGAGTTCCGAAATGGTCAGTTCCACGGCCGCGGGACGCTCTTCTTCCCAGCGGGCAAGCTGGAAGGTTCGTGGGAGAACGGAAAGGTACCCTCGGCTTTCAACAGTTTGATTTATGCGGTCCAACCCGCTCACAATTCGTTCATATTCACAGCAAGTCGACGGCACGTTTACGTTCTCCGACGGACTCGAGTACGCGCCGAAGGACTGGATGTACTGCACTGGGAGCGATCGGCAGTACTTTTCCGAGACCATCTCGCCCCGAGGCATCCGTCCAGCAGGTGAACTCAACTACTTTGACACGGGCATCAATCGCGTCATCCCGCTCGGAGCCTACGACGCAGGCAACGGGATCTACACACCGTCGACCGGTCAAGTGGCTGCGTACAACAACCCGAGCGAGACGAGGGAGCCCACGGACGATGAGAAGGACTGGATCGCCTCCAGAGCGCCGAAAGCTAGCACGAAGGACATGTCAGTCAACTGATTAGGATCAGAGGTGCTCGTGCCAGATGTTAATATGATAAGATAAGGCAGGACCCACACGATGTCATAAACACAAGATATTCAAACCCAGGCGTCTTCTTCCTGCTACTTTGGTTTTTGCTGTAGTTGCTGTCGACTTTGAGATCGAATTCGGAGCATAGTGGCTGGTTGTGGCGTGGATTATAAATCAAAAGGTGTGGGTCGGAGATTGGCAATGAATGACACGGGCGCTAGTGCTTCGATCGGTTGTTCAGAAATGCGTCGAAATCTACACAGAAACAAACAACATTTTGGGTAGAAACGTCAGCATCAGCAGCAACCGCTGCACTCCAAGGCTTTACCTTTAAGCTACATGGCAGGTTAGCAAGGTGTGGTCTTACCGTCATCCATGGAGGTCAAAGTGGATCCTCCTGTTCGAGCTCCTGCTGCCGGTGAAGCCTCTCCTCCCTGCAAGCTCAAGCGGTTCATCCCGGCGCCGATGTCAGACTTGCGACTCGCACGAGGCGGGGAATCAAACGAAATAAGGTCTGCCGACTGCTTGTTCGAAGACGATCGGCTCTCTTCCAGCGCTTTGATCAAGTGATCGTTGACCTGGTTAATGGGATAGAAAACACATGGTTAGTGCCGTACTACAGAGCCCTGATAAGCTCTCCATAGAGACACACAGGAACTCACCGTGAGGCACTTTTCGAGCGTCTTCTCGTCGATCTTCCCCATGATCCCTCCTTCGATGAGCGTGTTCATGCGCGGCTGGCACTGACGCAAAAAGTCCAACGCGTCTTCGAGTTCCTCACCCGCGCCGCCGCTGGTCCAAATGTCGCGAAAAAGCGTGATCTTTTCCATCACCACTTGCAGATCCAAGTGGAGCTTTTCGATTTGCTGCTCGCGCGTGCGCTTGCCACTGCCACCACCAGCTCCACCATCAAAGCCAGGAGCTCCATACGATTCGCTGCGGAAGCTGCTGCTGCCGGCCGTGCTCAGCGCTGCGACCGATATTGACGACGACGGCGGCGGCGTGAAGATCGGCACGTCGTTCTCGATCTCTGGGAAGTCCGCGCCCTGGATCTTCAGTTGGCGGTAGGTGTCCTGGAACGTCGTGAGCGACGAGCCGGCGAACGCGTCCGCCCACTGCTTGATCAGCAGCAGCGACTGGTTCTGCACGTCAAAGCCGAGACTGCCGTCCGTGAGCGCTGCGACCTCATTTAAAAAGCCTCGCGTGCCGATCTGCACGTGGATCGTCTTCGGGCCGTTCTTCACGAGCGCTTCAACCAGGATTAGCGCCTGCAGCACCGTGCGCGGCGACTCGCTCTGCAGCTTCCTCTGGAGCGCGCGCACAATGTCGTCACCGCTGTATCACATACAAAAAAATTCAATAACCAAAAAGCCACATACGTTAGCTTTACACACAGAGACAGCAGCATAGCAATAACAACAATGATGAAAGGGCTGCATTTCGTACGTGGCGTGGTTGGCGTTCGCGATGTCGCAGAGCGCCATGTTGAGCTGCCACTCAGGCCCGCTCAGGTACTCGGAGGTGGCCTTGTCAATGAGCTCCTCGACCTGCGCCGCCGCGTCAGAGGCCGCTGCGGAGGACGACGGCATGGACGCATGCTGCGAGATGAACTGCACCATCTCTCCGCGCTGCGCTTCCATTTTCGCTCGATTCAAAGCAACTTCACCTTGGCGCGCCTAATAAAAAATGTGAAAGGGAGAAAAGGAAACCCAAGAAAAAACACTCGTTAAGTTCGTTTACCTTTGCGACGGTTTCGCGAGAGCGTACTTAAAAACTTACTGCTTTCACTTTTTGGCATTCCCAGACAAAGCAGCTTTTTATATTCACATTAAATATGCCAATATGTGCAGCTTTGATACTTTCCAGCTCCACTTCGGCATTCTTCTCTTCGCAGCCCAATTTGGAGTAGAATCTTAGTTTTTAAAACGGGCTTCTATTTCCTCTACAATACCAAAAGATGCATCTTCTTGTAAAGCGCACTTAACACAATCAGCACCACTTCCGCATTCTCTCTGCCAAAGTAGAGAGAGAGAGCTCTTCATAATGGTGCTCTTCGTACGCATGCGGCTGCTCTACGGCGCGGCCGCCATGTCAGCGGGCGTGTTCGTGTTCTCGTACCTGCAGGAGCGCGAGGAGCGAGAGGACCAGGAGCAGCTCGCCGCCGAGCGCGAGGTCCGCTCCGAGCACTTCTTCAGCGCGATGGAGCAGCTGCAGCTCTCGTCCCAGCAGCGGCTCGAGATGCGCAAGTTCTGGCGCAACCTCTGCAAGAAGCACGAGCGCGCGGCACAGAGCGTGAAGGTGGATGATGGTACTGTCAGCGGTGTTGATAGCAGTGGCGATGGCAAGACGACGCCAGCGTCGCCATTAGCCTCAACGGTCAAGATCACGGTCGGAGACGTCCAGAAGTTCGCACAGGAGTACAAGAAAGTGTTTCCAGAGATTTTCCCCGAGCAGCAGGTGCTGGAGGCGACCGAGATCGCAGCGGAGGCGACGCTGAACGCCTGGAACGGCATCGTCGAGTCCACGAGCTCGATGATCATGTCGACGGGCAAGCGTCTGAACGACATCGCGAAGGATACGAAAGGCGGCGTCGAGCTCGCGATGCACCGCACGGTGCGGAAATACATGGAGAAAGCGCTCGACGTGGTCGCGGACCGCCTCAAGAAGTCGCTCAAGGACCCGCACATGCCCAAGTACCTCAAGCGCAACATCGACATCGCGATCGAGCAGTTTATGCCCGACGTGAAAGTCGAGATCTTCCGCAAGACGAGAGCGCTCTTCCGGAAATCGTCCTCGGTCGCAGTGCTCACGAATGGACTGACAGGCTCTGTGGCAGGCGTCAAGCAAGAGGTGAGCTTTGACGATACCTTCATTGTGTACTCCTTTCTGTTGCTTAGCTCACAATGTGTGTGTGCTAACTACTGTCACTGCTTGTGTTGTTGCAGCTTTCACGCTTTCGACGCGTGCGCGGTCATATTCTGTATCACCTGTTCCCACACGACAAGTCGATCTGGATGTCGTTCAAGGACCCGTGGTGGATCACGTTCTCGTGCGTCGGCATTTTCCCCGTCGTGGGGCAGCTCTGGTGGCTCTTTCTCTTTCTGATCAAGGACAAGACGAACGAGCACCAGCTGTGCCAGTTTATCATCGGCTTCAAAGTCGCGCAGTTCATCACGCTGGGCATCTTCCACTCGATGCTCGGCATCACGTCGTACGTGCGGTGCATCGTGCAGGGCTCGCTCGAGATGTGTCAGCAGGGCGGTCCGGCGCTAGAGATGTGGAACGCGTTCTTTTTCATTTTGCAGATCGCGCTCGTCTGGACCGCGTTCTTCCGCTTGCCCTACACAGACCGCCCCCAGGAGCCTCGTCACCCGCTCACGTACCGCAAATCGTCGCCGTCGCTCTCGGGTGAACTGAACAACAACAGCAGTGATCACAACCGCAAACGGAAAGTGTACCACGACGCGTTTGGCAACGAGTTGCACCTCGATCGCGGCGGGTACCTGATGAAGTTCTGCGGCTACGAGACGATCTCGTTCGCGATCATCGTCGTGCTCATCTGCGCGGTGCTCTGGCTGCCGTTCGAGCCGTGGCAGCGCAAAGCGCTCTTCTATTGGATCCGAACCGCCTACGGACTCTTCTCGCTGCCATTCGTCGCGTTCAAGATCCCGCTGCTGGCGAACGTGCTCATGCACACACGGCGCATGGGCTACAACGAGCGCGGCGAGACTGTGCGGATGGTGATGATCAAGAACCAAGACGAGTGAGACCAATAAACGCAAATGTGTAAGTCTGGTTGGTGTGCTTGTGTGCGTGGTTTTCTATATATTACTAAAGTTTTGTTTTGATGGTGAGGTTTGGTTGGGGAGTTTGCTATGAATTGGTTGCCTATTGCTTTTGCTTGCTTTGCTTGTGGTGGAAGCGTCCGTATTTACACCATGTCGACGCTCGCATCGTCCGCCGCCGCCGAGGTCGTCGCCACCTTGTGTGGGAACGACGAGAACGAGTCGTCCTTCAAGCGGTTGTTGCGGAAGAACGCGTGCAGCGCGCTGCCGACAAACCTGCAGGTTCCCATAGCACAACGATGTACCAAAACGCACGAAAAACCACATTGAGAGTGTGAGACTATCTATCGATCGCGCAGGAAGGAGCATTAACAACGAAGAGCTACGCAATGCGAGAGAGAGAGAGAGAGACGTACGTGGTCGAAAGCGAGAAGATGATCGTTGGCAGGATGAAGAAGATCAGGAAGAGGATCGTGACTGTGCGATGACATGGGAGGAAGAAACCACAGTGAGTAAGCTTATTAGCCAATGCGCGTACACATGGATAGCATTGCAATTGCCCATTGCGTGACAACACTAATCAGAAGCAACAGGACGTACAGGCGGTGGTGAAGAGCAGCACTTCCTGCTCGCCAATGCGCTTGCCGAACGCCACCACGTGGTCGAGCTCTGACGTCTTCTTCGTGAGCACGAGGTACCATCCGCACGCGACGATGATGCACACGAGCAACTGGATGCGGTGGAAGAAGAGTCTATGGACACGAGACACAAAGCCACATGCGTCAGTCAATCCAATGCATCAACATGATCACATATAAACAAGAAGCATGGCACTCACAACAAGAAGAAGAACACGACGGCGGTCGCAAGCAGGTAGTTGGTGAAGAAGTAGTGCGCGTTCGTCTTCAAGCGCGCGGCGATCTGGTTCTGCGGCGGCACGTTGAACGGCTCGGACTCGCCCACGCCGATGCACGAGAAGAGCGTGCGGATCGACGCCACGGTCACGCGCTCGCGCGCGGTCTGCATGAGCGCGTTCACGGCCGGTCCCAGGTTGAGCTGGTGCAGCGGGGACGACGACGCAGAGCTTGAGTCCGACGCGCTCTTGCTCTTGAGCCCCTCATGGTCGTACGCGCTGTCCGCCGCCGCCGCTACGCTCACGTGCTGGCGCTGCTGCTTGTCGTCGTGGAGCGTGCTGTTGTCCATTCTGGCGGTGTGCTGCTGGTGCTGTTATTGAAGAAGAAGAAGAAGGGGGGAGATAGAGAGATCGATCTTGTTGTGCTGCTGCTGCTGATGGCTAATGGCTAATGCCCAATGGCCAAGAGACTGCGACTGAGCTCTTCACCTCACTTGAGCTCTTGAACTTCTCGGAGGGAGGCAACGCAAGAGCGACACGACGTGACGACAGCAAGCGAGAGTGTCGTAAGTCCCACTTCTTGAAGCGCAGAGAAGAGCCAGCGCGCATGACAGCAAAAGATGGATCCCCCTGTCGCCCAACCCCAAACAAAGAGCTCCAAGAGACGCGAGCGGATCGGTGCATTGCCATTATCAGCATGGTATTATCAGGCGCTGGTATGAAATTAGCAGGCGCATTGGATATGCGGGTGTGCGTGCTGGGCGAATAAGGTGCGTCGGATCGTGTGGGTGGGTGTGTTTATTTTTGGCTTGTTTTTTCGGTGCTGCCGCAGAATGAACCACAGCTTTCTTTCTCATGATGAGGTGGCGCGCGTCGCAGGAGCGCACTGAAACGAGGTTCGTGGAAGCTTGAGGTTGTTTGGTTGTCAGAGTAGGTGGCTCTCGCAGCTTCAAGGTGGATCATTAATTAGGACACGAGTGCGTGTTTGCTGTGATGATTGTCGTGACTGGCGGGTAGATCCGACACTCTGCGTAAGCTTCATTATCGGCTGCTGCTTTGATGGCCAAGAGAACACAAAAAACCCACTAGCACAAGCTTCTCCAAGATGACAACTGACAGACAACACAGGTCCCAACGCTAGCGATTGAAGCTATTTTCGCCATGGAGGGCAGGGCTGAGATTCGATGCATCTCTGCTTTCTCATGCGAGAGAACCAGGGGATCTCTCTCTAACTCTGCGCTTGGCTGTGGCTCTTGAGTTGCTACGATCTCTCGCGTCGAATAAGAAGACGCAGGTCGGTCTGCGCAGTCAGTCCTCCGGCCACTCCAGTCAGTCTCCTCACTCACTTGGGAATTTGCTTCTTTGGCCCCCCAGCGCATCAGGTGCAAACCGAGAAGAAAAAGAAGAGCTCACTGAGAACCAGCCAGCCAGCCAACCAGCCATTCTCAAGGACGCGACCAGCAGCAACTATGGCATCGATCCCATCGTCTCCGCCGTTGATCTCCTTCGAAAGTGCGCAGGCGTCTCCGCCGTCCCCACTCACTCAGCAGCACCAGCAGCAACAACAGGACGGAGACGACGGCGATGTGGTCACTCTGCGCCGCGCGATCGAGAAGCTCCACTTGGTCTCCACTGCGCTCGGACCAGAAGACGACAACCAGGACGACGATGACGAGGACAAAGCTGGGAAAAAGGATGTTGACAGTGTTGACTCAATTGCCCCCAGCGAGCATGACGATCCTGCTGCTCCTTCTGGGTCAGAGCTCCAGGTCCAGCAACAGCAACAACCTCAGCAAGCAAACCTGGACACGCTCGAGATCGATCGCTTGACGCAAGAGAAACACGCGCTTGCGAAGCAAATGAAGGACGTGAGCACGCAGTTCGCCGGCCAACTGCACGCTCTGCAAGCCCAACTCCAACAGCAAACTGCCGCGCACGACCGCAAGGAGTACGAGTGGAAGCAGCAGGAGAAGCAACTGCAGAAGGCGCGGAATGACGCAGTGGACGATGCGAGACGCGCACAAGCCCAAGTGCAGTTGCTGGAGCAGCGGATGCGTGAGCTGGAAGAGCTGGTGCCCGACAACAACAGCACTAGCAACGGTGTCAGCAGTCCGGACAGCCAGCTTGAGCAAGTCCTAACTGCTTCGGCTGAGTCAACGCTTCACTTGACGCAGCGCCAGTACCAGCAGCAGCCTTCAGGCATCAGTCCCCGCCCTCACGCAGTACAGAGATCCGTGGTGGGCTCTGCCACCAGAACCGGAAGTGGATCGAACGTCACGTGCCACCCGCAGAACCCACAGAGCGACTTTAGCAGCACCGTGCGAGTCACGCGCATCGGCAGGAACCGCTCGGCGCCATCGGGGGCTGCGAGCGCGGACAGCAGAGAATCCACTCAGACCCAGGCTTCTCCTGTTGCTGCCAATGGCAATAGTGGCAGTATGATGATGCCGCCGCCGCCGATGAACCCGTTCCAGTGGCGCGAGGATGCAAGTAGCTACGAGAACCAAGGGAGTACTACTACAGGGTACCAAGGCTACTCGAGTCCACCTCAACAGCGCAGTAGCAGTATGCTACCAGCGGCCGTGTCGGTGCGTCCACGTTCGTTCTACCCAACCCAGAGCTACAACAACAACTACCCACAACATCAGCACCAGCCCCCAGTCGGATACCCTCAGCCTTCGGAGCAGTTCGTTGCCCCGCCACGAGTTACGGGGTTCCCTCCACCAGCAGCTACAGTGCAAGACCAGGAGCCTACGACGTTGATCTCAATCTGCCCAATCCCAGATGAAGCCACCACTCCAGTCAGTACTGAGCCCCAAGGCTACGGAACTCGTCTGGAGGAGAAACCTTCGAGTGGACTTCTGGCGTACTGCTCGGAGCTCCTCGCGTCTTCGCTTGCGCCTTCAGCAGCTTCAGCGTCAGCAGTCGCGCCTTCAGCCGCAGGAGCGAACAATACCAACACCACGTCCCCGAATGCGAAAGTGGCGCCAGCGTGGCAATTGTTCAGCAGCAGCAGCAGCAGTAACAACAACAGCAGCTCTCAGCTGGGCAAGCAGACGAGTCTCGACGTGGAGCAAGGCTTCAGTCCTCCACGTCCGCACCAGATCCCACTTGAGATGCAACAACAGCAGCTCCAGCTCCAGCTCCATCACCAGCAGCAACAAAGTTACTTCAACAGCTACAACCACTATAACAACAACAGCAGTGCAAGTGCTCTTCAGTTCCTGCTGAACTACCAAAGTAGCCCCTCCTTGACTTCGCCAGCTTCTTCTTCGTCACCACCTCCGCCACAGCACGGTCGCGTCGCGAGTGTTTTGCCGACACACTCCTTCAGTCCATTCTGAGACTTATGCGAAGAACTCTACCCGATTGATATGACCCCCTGCATTGCATTAATTATGAACCATCCAATAACAATGAAAATGGACAAATGACACTCCTGCGTGACTTTTGGCCGCTGCTATGAACTGTATTGGACTCTCCTGCGTCATTTTGAACTGCATTGGTCAACACGCAGACGCGATTGGTCCTGTGACTCCCTGCTGCTGCTCCAGTTCCCCACTCGCGCTCTTTAGAGGCTGCGCAGCCGTCTTGGTACTGCTACTATGGTCGTCACCACTCGATAGCGCCTTCGCTCTCTCGCTCTGCACCTTTTCGAGATCGCTTCTCAGCGCCTCGTTCGTCGGATCCAGCTCCACACTGCCCGCGTAATCCACTTCCGCTTTCCCCCACTCACCCATGGCCGAGTACGCGGTGCCTCTGCGCACGAGCGTCTTGAGCACCCAGGCGCGCCGCTTGAGCGACCCTGGTGCCGGTCCGACCGAGAAGAACGCGAGCCCTCCATGTTGGCGCTCAGCGTCGTTCTGACCGCTCTCAGTAGCCTCACCATCGCCATCACCTCGCTGAAGCAACTCGAGCGCCGTCGTGCAGTCCTGGACGAATTCCTCGAGCGCGTGCTGCACCAGGAAGCACGCCGCGCGGTTCGAAAGACACGCGATTGAGAGCGGATTGAGCCGCAGCGAGTCCGAGTAGTGGGCGATCGCCTGGTCGACCTGGTTCTGGTCCTCCCTGAAGCACCTGTCGCCAACGCTCTTGAGCTCCTGGGCCTTCTCCATCGCCACGAGCTGCAGGAAATCGTCCTGGAGCGTCGGGTTCTGGTTGTCCATCGACAGCGCGACGCCGTAGTCTGCCTTGGCTTGCGTGTACTTGCCCACGCGGCAGTACGCCGTACCGCGGCGCACAAACAGCTTGAGCTTGAGACGGTAGTGCACGAGCACGCTACTGGTGGCGCTACCCGAGCCCTCGCGCGTGTCGGGGATATACGAAAGGGCTTGCGAGCAGTCGGCAATGCATTCCTACGTTCCATAGCAACCAATGTTCGAAATTGTCAGTGAGCTAGTGGTGGCAAAGCTCAACGTGGGATTCTGAAATCCGTACCTCAAAGTCGTAAAGCTGGAGGTACGTGGCCGCGCGGTTTGAGAGACACGTGATCTTGAGGTTGCTCTGCTCGGGGGCGAGCACGATCGCCTCGCTGTACGCGTTCACAGCGCTGCGGTAGTCCTTGGAGCGGTAGAAATCGTCACCCTTGGCTTTCAACCACATCGCTACGTTCACAAACCACACAAAAACAGTTAGAACGCCTGATAAATGGCCTAGCTAATCAAGAATAAGCAAAGTAGTTAAGCAATAGCAGCAGCACAAGCACACAACGTACGATCGCTCTCGCTGATGTCGTAGGACCCGGTGGCGCCGCGCAGCCCCTTGTGTTTGTTCAGGTGCTTGCGGTTCTTCAACAGCCAGTCCTCTTCCTCCGCGGCCTTGGACTCCCGAGAGGGCGTCGGGAACGCTCGAGGTGTGAACTGGATCTCGGACTGGAGCGTCTCGCGTGGCGCTGGGATCGGCTTCACGACCACCGGAGTCTTCGGTTGGGACAACCGTGCTGTCTCTGGGGCATCTCGCTTGATGGAACTCTGCTCTCGTTGGTCATCATCGCTATCTAGTTCGTAGCTGTCATCGTCGTCGCCAGAACCCACTTGGTTGCACTCTAATAACTCGTCATTATCGTCATCAACAGTAGCTGGTACGGAGACCTTGCTTTCCGGAAGCTTTGGAGGGGGCGTCGTCGCGGGAAGATCAAAGCTCCCGTCCTCCGAAAGCTCCAGCACTTCAACCTGCAGTGACGCTTCTTGGGGGCTCTCTGCAGGCTGAGGCTCCCTTGTTTCCACCAGATCGCTCGCAAACGACACGTGCTTCTTGTTCTTGTTCTTCTGCTTGGGCTTTGCCGCTGCCTTCTTGAGAGCGCTCGGCACGGATGAGTGCTGCTGCTGCTGCTGCTTTGCGCTAGCGTTGGGCTCCGACTGCTCCTGCTCCTTGGCCTTCTTGAGTTGCAGCTCGCGGAAGGACGCGTACAGTTCCTGCTCCTCGCGCGCCTTCTCCTCGTCCTTGAGCTCCTGCAGCAGCTGGCGGTTCGCGTCGTCTACCGCCATCTGCGCGCGCAGCGTCTGCTTCTCCTCCTGGTACTTCTTCTCCTTGCGCTTCTCTGCGAGCGCTTCCTCGAACTGCATCTTGCGGTCCATGGACGCCTGGCGACGCTCGCGGAGCGCAGCTTTCGAGGTGTCGCAGACGAGCGTCGGCCAACGCTGCGCTTCTCGCTGTGTATGGCAGCGAATGGTTCACCGAGACACACCCGGTCAGATCGCATTGAGCATAGACAGATTAAATGAGTCCCGTGTACATGCCTTACCTTTTGCACTGTGATGCGCAGCAAACCCGTGTGGGCCTTGACCTCCACGGACGCCTCGTCCACGAGCGCGAAGAGGTCCAGGAGCAGCACGTACGGCGAAGAGTTGACCTTCACCACCAGGTCGCTCACTGCAGCACCGTAATGGCGTTAGATTTACTGACATACCCATTATTAATATCACACAATGCACACACGCACCGTAGATGTCAGCGTGCTTGGCGCTGTTGTTGGGCAAGACAACGGCGAGCGCGAGGCTGGCGGCGTCCTGCTCCCACGTGAAGCGCGGCGTGAGCGGCATCTTTCTCGAGGTTGTGGCTTCAGATATCTTGAGAGAAAGCGTTTGAGCTTTGCTTGTGTGGACTGGTGAGCTCAATTCATGGGCGCAAGTCACACGCGAGAGTGACCTTTCGAATGAATCCGACTGTCACAAGTCACACATTCGGGAAAGGTTGTTTCTTCGCAAGGGCCTTTCTCCTTTTTCTGAAATCCGAAAGGGGTTTTCGCCTGAAGTACTATTATTTGCAATCAAAGGCTTTGCAATTCAACAGACTTCATCCACCATCACTTCGGGTTGTCTGGTGCCCGACTTGTTGCTTTGCTTTCGCGCTCGCTTTGAGAAAAACTTTACAGAATCATGACTTCGTTCACTCAACCTTCGTGATCGTATTCACGACAGAGTGACTTGATTACATGCGTCAGGTCTCTCAACCGCGCGCAAAAGTCTGGTGCCCAAAAAGGAAGGAAAGTCGACTGGGAATGCAGAAGTGTGGGGCCAAGACAACGATCAAAGGGATTTACAGTATTCTGGAGTTTACTCTGGTGACCTGAGGGGAAAGACTCCAGCAAAACAAAAGGCACTGGACCACTGAGCGAAAGAGATCGCCACAGGCTTTTCGCCATTCGAAAAAGAACCACAACAGGCAACAGCGTCAATCAAAAGTCAATCAAATCAAATCAAATCGGAGCATTTTGAAGGTTTCCTGAGACATGTGCTTGTCAATCAATCAACTCCATCACGAACGATGAGGCACATGTTCGGGTACACTTAACGCAACTGTAAATTACATTGTTAAAGCAACTTGCGCGCAACATATTTTCGCTCGATACTTCTACTATTTACTAACCAATTACGTGCTGCAAAGACAGTTAGATTACCGTATCTACAGCGATTTTACATAAAACGTATACTTTGCAATGTTGCTATAAACAAACACGTTCGCAGATCACATCGATCTCTCCACGCCCCTGCTATGCCAGAGCGCGTGAATCCGCGGATTATTGGATGGAAGTCCGGCGCTTGCTCACCCCCACTTCAGCCCAGAAGCAGACGCTTCTTCAGGCTCTCTCTCATTATGACCGCGATGAGAGTACTCAGCACTCAGCACTCTCTCTCTCTCCGGTTGAACTCACTCGCTGACTTGCGCGAAAGAAGCTGAAGCATCCGCCTGCACTTGAGCAGGAGCTCCATCCCTCCCTCATGGCTTCTATCAACTCCACGCGCATCACGCTCGCGTGGCTCAGCGTGCTGCTTGCGCTGCTGCTCGTCGCCACTTCGAACGGCGTCGCTGCGCTCAGCGCCGTGCAAGAAGAGGAGCAGGGGCTCACCGTGGACGCCGATGCCGGACTCAACGTCAAGCAAATCATCCAGAAGCGCGGCTACGCGGTCGAGGAGCACAAGGTCGTCACCGCAGACCGCTACATCCTCACGATGTACCGCCTCCCCAAGTCGTTCGACGAGACCCAGAAGAACCTGACGGCTGCCCCAAACAAACCCGCGGTGTACCTCATCCACGGCCTGCTTGACAGCAGCTACGCGTGGGTGTTGAACTTCCGCACGCAGAGCCTCGCGTACATCCTCGCAGACGCTGGGTACGACGTGTGGCTCGGCAACAACCGCGGCACGACCTGGTCGCGCGCGCACCTGGACCTGGACCCGGAGACGAGTGACGCGTTCTGGGACTTCACGTGGGAGGACATGG
>JAASFI010000054.1:0-71850 GCA_023333705.1 Globisporangium viniferum | reverse complement strand
TCGTTCTCAGGCACCGCAGTGAGGTCGACTTGGTCGAAGCAGACCTGACACGTTTCCTCCATTCGTCTGTACGGATCTGCTGCTGTCTGTCTGCGATCGCGTGTCTGGGAGCGCGAACGTTGGATTGTGAGACGCAACCAACTCGCTGATTTTTCTTCAATGAGGCCATGGCGATGAACGAGTCTCGTGCAGCAAGTGCCTCTTGGCTGACGATCGCAAGTGGAAGGAATGGATCGAGCGTGGGTTGAAAAACACCGCTTGGTTTTAAACTGAAAATTCACGTGGATCCAAACTGGTGGGTACATCGACCATCACTCACGCGACATATGATACGCCATCACTCACGAAACATCTGATCCATTCGTTGACTTGCAGCTTGCTCGTCATTCCCTCATTCTCCAGAGTTAAGAGAGAATGAAGCCTTCCACCACCAGCAACAACAGTGTGGCGAAGTTCCTCCACGAGCACACACCTATGATGGGATGCTGAACGCGCGCTGTCTGGTCTGCCTCTTGCCGCTCACCAAGAGCCAGCACAACCTGATTCGCAAAAACGAGCTGGTGTGCGAGCAGGCGTGTGCGCTGCTCACTCCGCCATGCAGCCACATGATCCGTACACGCATCTGTCAGTGGGTGTGGATACTGTCGATGGAACCAATGGCGTCTCTAGAGCGGGTCCACTGCTGCTGTTTCCGTCGCTGCAAGGCACGATGCCAGCCAGACTCCCGCATGAATTGCCGAGCGCTCTTGCCTCGCGAAGTCACTACACGTGAGCTGCTAGAGTGCGTTGCCATCACTTTCTGTCCTAACAAGCAACCCATGATGACTGAGCGAGCGCTTCCGCGCATCACTGGCGACTAGCGGTGCGCGATGCTACTGCTGCTGCTGCCGTTCCTGTAGTCTGGAGTTCCTGTCTGTACCTGCGTCCCGCGACTTTGTGATCTGCTTCGACTCGTTAGCGCGTTGGGTTGCCGCGTCACGTAATACCACAGCTGCCGCAATTGGTGCTCATGAAGACTGAGGGATGCAACGCTGTCTCGTGTCTGCGGGTACGCAATGCGCTGGGGACTCGAGGCAAAGCACTCTGCGCTACTACCAGACGCAGCTGCTGCCAAGAAGGAGGGTTCTTCAGAGAATCTGGTGCGCAAAGTGGAGCGAGCCATGCATGACGCATACAAGAGCGTGCTCCGAGGGTGTCTTGGTGAGGTGAAGAAGAAAAGTGTTGGGGGGAGGGGTCTAAGACGCTCTCTGACTAGTCATGCTAGAAAGATGATATACCCTGTGAGTGGGTGGGGCTTGTGTGGATTTTTAGAATTGTCAAGCACGTTAGCGAACCTTGCCGATGGCACGCGTGTTCTGTAGTTACAAACGTAAACTCCCTAGCACTCTTCTAGTTTATCAATGGGCGATAGCGAAAGCGGTGCATTGAATTGCTGCTGTTTTGATATCGCTCGCACCTGGCCATTCAGTTTGTGTGCCCTGGTTGGTTGGTTGTCAGGGCATCAGAATGCCAATGATCGATCGTCTGCGCTCGACACCGAGACTCTCGCGATTTATAGGAAACCTGTGTACCCACTGGATGTTCAACGTTGCATGCATGTGTATTTCGTTTTCTCTCTCGTGCTCTGTACACTCTAATAGCTTTCCTTTCGCGTCTATTATTTTGTTGCAGGGGCAGGAACCACCGCGGCGGGTGCGAAATAGATATACACGCCGCCGTACTGCTCGCGTGGCGCCTGGTCGCTCACGCCCACGTCCTCGGCGATGCTCTCCTGGATGACCTTGATCGTCTCGAGCGACTTGGTCTTCAGGTGGTACTGCTGCGCGAATTTGACCGTCACCTTGACCTTGTGGCCCTTGGCCAGGAACTTCTTCACCTGCTCCACCTTCACCTTGATGTCGTGGCCCTAAAAGCGCATTAGACAGATTGATACATACACAACACCACCATTAGCATCGTCGTAAGGACTTCTACGTGCTATAACCACATATGTAAGCACTTGACGCACCTCGATCTTGACGCCGAACACGACCTCCTTGTCCTGCTTGGGCTTCTGCGGCTTGGCGGCTTTCTTCATGGAAAAGAGGCGCTTCTTGGCGTCAAACATGCGGCAGACGACCTTCTCGCCGTTCGCCGAGACCTGCACGAGGTCCACGCCGCGCTTCTTGGCTTCGGAGAGCGCCTGGTGGATCGGCACGTTCGGGCTCACCTTGCCGTCGTCGTCCACGAGCTGCACCACGCGCGCCTTGATGCTGTCGTTCATCACGCCCCATTTCGACTGCGCCGGGCTTGCGAACGCCCGCGCGCCGCCTCCGCAGAGCTGCCACGGCAGGAGACTGGTGGTGGAGCTAGTAACAGCAGCAGCTGCTGCTGCAGTACCAGAGGAGCGCTGTGCTGCGAGCAGACGCGCAGAGCACGCGGCGGCGGACCGGCGCGCGAGAACTGTGAAGAGCGCCATGATGCTCGATGGTGTCTTCTATGCGTCCCAACCACAGCTCCACTTTGCTTTTTGCTCTCATGGCCCTGATGGCCAGGGTGATCCTATGAGATAGTATGGCATGGCCCAGTATGCTGTATAAGAGGTTACCAGAAGTTAACTTCTGGTCAAATAACTATGAATTGTGAGCTGTTTAATTTAATTCAGAGTCATTCCCTGTTGTCGCCGCGACAAAAAGAATGAACGCCTATTTTCGTGTGCTCAATACAAATCCCAAGACAAAACGCTGTTTACGTCGTTCATTCTTTTTGTCACGCCGCGAACTACTGTTCACGGCGCGACAAAAAATGAACGGCGTAATCATGGATGTGCATACAAAAACGCAGTTTAAAAATAAATACGGCGTTCATTCTTTTTTGCCGCGGGCAACAGTGATTGTATTGACGTTTTTAGTAGGCATCAAACACCGTAAATTGAAACTAACGTGTTAAAAACGCTTTTAGATAAATAAAAAGTCAGAAAGCAGCCCCACCCCTATTCAGCAAGCATCAACCAAAAGTAGTCTCTTTTAAATACGATACTGGTAGTATGTACCGGTTATTTTCCTCGTACTAAAAACCGGTATTCTGAAGCTTGGAACGGCACGATTGATTTTGACACGCATGTCAAATTGCAACCAACACAACCCAGCCGATTTTACACAAACTCGACCGCGTGGCGCACGGGCCAGTCCCACAGCGAGGTGAACGCATTCTTCCTCTTGCGCTGCTGCAGTGACCCACGCTCTACGACCAGACCTAGGATGGCTCGCTCAAACATGACGAGTGGCTTCTCGTCGTCCTCAACGAGGATCATGTAAGCAAGTCGGACCGAGGCGAGTCTCGTTGGTCGTGGAGCAACATGGGCATCCACACTAAAGTGACTGGGGCCTTGAGCGGGAGCTCCTGGGCTAGGAAAGCAGCCGAAATGGTGAGCAGTGACGTTTGGACCACGCATGTGTCCGCAATTTCGTTTCTCCACTCACTTTGCGAACACTCCAACTCGACCGCTGGTTCCTTGTCTTTTCTGTCTCCCTCGCTCGCTTTCGTCATCACTAAGAAGTTCAAACGAGATTGGTAGCGGAGGTAGGACCTGAATTTCGTGTGGTGTCTGGATCAAGATGTCGCCCCGCGTCTACACCTCATAGAAAAATGCTGTGAGGGAGGGGAGGGGGAGGGAGGAGCACTCGCTGAATCCAGGCACTGCGGAGATCATGTCATACACTCGCACTCAGCATCGAGGTCACGAGGTCATCGAGCGTCTTTGTCTTGGCGTCCGAGCTGTCCACGCGGATCCAGGACCCGTCTTCTCTCTTGGCACAGAAGAGCGCCGGCCAGACCACGTAGATGTGGTAGTGGAATGTTCTTGTACTCTAGAACCGCATCGATAATCAGCTACTTCAAGTGGTTGACTCTTTCGCTTGCATCGACGTTTAAGCGCATGATCGCGCCGCCGTCCACGAAAGCCGCGACCAAACTCAGCGTTGGCATCTCTGCTTCTTGGCTATACTTGCATTGCTCTGTGGCGGCTATGAGTGAGAGAGAATTTCGGGATTGGAGTGGCTGATGGCGTCGTGACGCAGAGTTTGGCCAATTCTGGGAAGCAACAAGCCCGTTGGATCCGAATTGACCTCCGAAGTTGTATGACTATGTGGTCCTTGTGGCAAAGTTTAACATTACAAATACCCTACAATTTTAGACTCTAGCGTAGTCACAAAAACTAACAATATATACCCTTTTTAGACCATTTAGCGTGGATGCTAAAATACACTTTTTCCAGTTCTCATCGCAGGTGGAACAATCAAGCAAAAATAAAGCAGAAATCAAACGATGGCGCTGGAGATGAAGGGCTCCATTGCGGTGGGCGACCTCGGAGCGACCGGCGCGAGCGACGACGACGCCCACCACCAGCACCAGCTGCACGACGACAGCTCATCTTTGAGCGGCGGTGTGATCGCTGCTGCTGCTGGCGGCGCTGAAAATGGCGACGGCGTGAGCTCCAGTCCGGCGCTCTTCGACGAGTTCTACGACGACTGGGTGGCGTTCGACCACGCGGTCGCAGACGCGATCGAGAAGCACCACCCGATCCGCAAGCGCTCATCACTGACGTTCGAGGTGTACAACCGCACAGTGTCGAAAGGTGCGATGCATATGGCTCTCTCTCTCTCTTCGTTCTCCTGTGTGCTCCTATCATAGAGTCCGACATGCGTCGTTCACTTTGCCATTTTCAAACAATGGGTTGTGTGGAATGGTTCTGATGATACGAGGCGCGTATTGCTTGCCACAGGACGCCATGACCGCAAAAGCATCGCCGAGTTCCTCTCCAAGACGTTCAAGTGCACGCACGGCATCAAGTTCCGCGCACGTGGCAATGGGCGGCGACTGCGCCACAAGCTGCGTGACATCGGCTGCCCGTTCCACGTGTACGCGTCCGCGGTCGAGTTCGGCGCGACGTACCGCGTGAAAGTGCGCCAGCAGGACAAGCACAACCACCCGATTGGGCCGGACGCGATCAAGAACATGCCTGGGCTGAACGACTCCGACTATGAGCTGGGCAGCGAGAATGAGGTGACCCACGCCGCGCTCACGGGTGCTGCGGACGTGCACCACCATGCGTCCACTGTGCCTACATCAGCAGAAATGGATCTCCAGGCACAGTTTGCACAAGCGCAAGCTCAAGTGCAGACGCATGACCACGCGGCCGCACAAGCTCAGGCTCAAGCTCATGCGCAGGCTCAGGCGCAGGCGCAAGCGCAAGCTCAGGCTCATGCGCAGTCGCAAGCGTTTGCACAAGCGCAAGCCCAAGCCCAGCACCAAGCGGTGGCTCACGCTCAAGAGCTCTTGCATGCACAAGCGCAAGCTCAGGCCCAAGCGCATGCGCAGGCTCAAGCACAGGTACAAGCCCACGCGCGAGCCCAAGCGCAGGCCCAAGCCCAAGCGCAAGCTCAAGCCCAAGCTCAGGCTCAAGCTCAAGCTCAGGCACAAGCCCAAGCTCAGGCACAAGCCCAAGCTCAGGCGCGAGCCCAGGCTCACGCGCTCCTACAAGCCCAGGCCCAGGTGCATGACGATATCTTAGATGCCGCCAGTGTGCACGAGAGCGAGGCTTTGCTGGACAGTGCGATCGAGAGCACGATCGGAGACGACTTTCCTGGCACCCCAAAGGATCTGCAGCAAACGCCGGCCCCACCGACGCAACCTGCAAAATTCGAGGAGACGACCACGTTGGAGTCGATCCGGAGGAAGATGGCGCACTTTGCAGAAGAGCGCGACTGGGACAAGGTAATGTCCAGGATAGAGGTCTTGCGTGTGTGCTTCTGAGTGGTTCACTAACAGTGTCTCCTGTGGTTAGTATCACACGCCGCGCAATTTGGTGCTCGCGCTGACAGGGGAAGTGGGTGAACTCTGTGAGATCTTCCAGTGGAAGGGCGAGAACAAGCCTGTGGACGGTGCGTTGGCTTGGGACTCGGTGGATGTGACACACACCATGACTCTGATTGGTTCCAAAGATGAAAGAAGAGACTGATGGTTGCTGGTTTCCTTGCTATTCCTAACAGACTGGACACCGGAAGAGAAGGTGCACTTGGGCGAAGAGCTCAGTGACGTGCTGCTCTATCTCGTGCGTCTGGCAGGTAACGATTGCAACATTCCCTAGTTGATGAATACTTGTAAGCATTGTGAATTTACCACAGGAACTCATATACTGTTATTTCTGCCTGTAAATCTGTAGACCAGTGCAACGTGGATCTCCCGACGGCCGTGCACGACAAGATGCTCAAGAATGCGCGCAAATACCCCGCAGATCTTGTAAGAGGGTCCTCGAAAAAGTACAACGAGTACAAGCGCCAGCGTCTCGACACTGCTGCTGACAGTACCACCACCACCAGCAGCAGTGGCAGCAGCAACAACGACACCACGAACAGCAGCTCAGACCACTTGAGCCACACGGAGAGCAACAGCAGCAACCAGTCGGCACTGATTTGAAGAGAGAGCAGTTAAGGCTAAATATGTCGATGTCTATTTTCGTGTTGTTTCCCGTAAACGAGCTGTTTACGGAAAGTATCGAATTTAGCGCGACTTGAGAATGTTTGCTTGTCAACATGAGCGTCTGACGTTTTCGTGTGCTCCAAATCTCTCGAACAAGGCAGACAGCGATGGTGACCGACACTGCAGCAATCCCTCACGCCTCGCTTGCTGATGAGAGCAGCAGCGACGACGCGCCGTTCCGCTTTGAAGACACGACGACGCTCGAGTGGATCCGCGCTCAGATCACGCAGTTTGCGGACGAGCGCGGATGGAGAAGCCAGGTGCGAACGTGCTTGCTTGCCTTTGTTGGCTTGATGGATGGCTCGCGTCTGAGTATGGGCCGTGGGTAATGAATGAATCGTACTTTGTGCGTATGTATTTGTGATCTGTGATGTGTAGATGCACTCGCCACGCGACCTGCTGTTCGCGCTGACGAAGGAGATTGGCGACCTGGGTGCGGTCTTCCAGTGGAAGAGCGACAGCCTTCCTGTCAAAGGCAAGAGGGAGGAGTGGATTGATTGATCTGGAAATTGGCTCTGCTGATAATGGGGTTGTTGATAGGTGCTACCTACCGACAAGTTCTGACGCCATGCATTATTATTATTATTGTGTGTGAATGCGCTTGGTGTCATTGCTTCTTGCAGAATGGAAGCCCGCAGATCGCGCTCGCTTGAGTGAAGAACTGAGCGACGTGCTGTTGTATCTGGTGCTTCTTGCAGGTGGGTACCTAGCTGTATTCGGATGGATGCGCCTCGCATCAACTGCTTGCTTGAGAGCTTGTAGAGTCAGTCGTATGCTAACGAATATTCACCGTCGTCTTGCTTCCACTAATATTAATGCATTACGTCAGATACCTGTCAGGTGGATCTGCCAACTGTCGCACACGACAAGATGGTCAAGAATGCGCGCAAGTACCCACCAAAGTTTGCCATTGAGCCACAGTTTACTGCTTCAAGTGGATCGCAAGAACCAGCGTTTGGACACGAGTTTCGGTTCGAAGCAAACTCGACTTTGGAGCTCTTCCGGCTCAAGACCGTCCACTTTGCGGACGAGCGCGGCTGGGTTCCGGTTCGTTCCTCTCACCCTTTCGGTGACAGTGTTGGCTGTTTGATGAGAAACCGCCATGGGGATGGTTGATTTGTGACCATGTGTGCTCTGTTTCTCCTTGTAGAACCTCAGTCCGCGCAACTTGCTGCTCGCATTGACAGCAGAAGTCGGTGAGCTGTGCGAGATCTTCCAGTGGAAGGGCGACACCACAACTGTTGAAGGTACTAACTACACGGCGTGATCTTGCCTCGCTTCTCATAGTCAGCACAAGCTACTGTAGTGAACTGACACTGTGATGTTTTCAGTATGTTCAGACTGGAAGCGGGAGGAGAAGGTGCACTTGGGCGAAGAGCTAAGCGACGTGTTGCTCTATCTCGTGCAGCTCGCAGGTAAGTTTGTGATGCTCTGTGGCTTTCTGGCCGAGTTCTCAAACTGTTGGGAACTCTGGCCTTGACGCTAATGGCTTGCTATCTCTTGCGTCCTATAGACCGGAGTTTTGCTGACTTGGCGTCCGCTGTCCGCTTCAAACTTGCCAAAAACGCCGAGCAACTCCCGATTGGGGCTCCATTAGAATGATCATGATCACCACCATCTTCCAACGCAACAGTCTCGCACCAATTTAGACACACGAGTGCTCAGTAGTTGACCAACAAGGACAAACGCAAACAACAACAACAGCACACCGCATCTTGAACGACAAAAAGTCAATTTTCCATCATCATCACTATCGAAAGAAAGCCCTTTCCACTTCTCTTTCTTCCTGGGTCGGTGGGTCTGGATGGGTACACCACAGAAAGCGTACTCGAGGGAGGGTGTCCTAAAAAAATATAACCAGCGGCCGCCATTCGCAATGCAAAACGAGCTCAAACAGATGCATGTGCTCCTCTAAACATCTTCCGCGGCGTCGCCATCTATCTGGCGGTTTTCGATCTCGAGCTTCTCGATCATCTGCAAAAACTCCTTCTCTTCGTTCACGCTCACGACCTTTGGCTCCATCTTGACCGACATCGAGCCCTTCTTCGCCGTGATGTGTTCGCGCACAGTCTCGATCGCCTCCTGGAGCTTCTGGATGCCCTTCTGCTTGTCCAGCGTGCTGGTCGTCATCACGTACATCGGCGGCGCGATCAGCTTGACCTTTACCGGCACGTCCTCCGTGCTGGTCGCCTGCGCGGCCTGCAGCGCCGAGCGGATCGCCTCAATGCCTTCGTACGTGAAGCACGTGACTTCAATGTCGGCGCGCACCTTGATCGGCTGTGGCGTCAAGCGGCGGCGGATGTGGGTCTTGAGCGACGACAGGATCTCCGGCGTGATGTCGAGGCCCTCGAACACGGCGTCGTCCGTGATGCCCATCTTGAACACGTCGTAGCAGTGCACGTACTCGACGCGCTTGTCGTCCTCGTTCGGGTTCTCGATCTTAAACTTCTTGTAGAGCGGCCACGCGATCTTCTCGTAGAGGTCCTCGATCTCGAGGCCCGACTCCTGCGACACCTGGCGCAGCACGCCGTGCACGGTTTTGGCCTTGTTGTATCGCTCCTCGCACTTGGCAATGTCTTCTGGCGACACACGGCGCTTGGACAGATCAATGTACCCCTTCTCCTTGTCGACACGGAGCACCATCACGACCTCGTTCTTGCCGACACGGATGAGCTTGTTGATCGAGCGGATGCGACGGCGCGACAGCTCCGAGAGCAGGATCATGCCTTCGATGTTGTTGTACTCGAGGAGCGACACGTACGCACCCATTTCCGCGATCGAGCGCACGTTCACCATCACGAGCTCATCGATCTCCGGGTACTTTTGCTCGTAGAAGCGGCACTGCAGCTGCAGGATCTCGCTCGAGGCGTTCGAGTCCTCGACGCCTGCGATGGCGGCGGCGTTGTTGGCAGTGGCGGCGTCAGACATGGTGGCGGCTTGAATTGAGGCTCGTAGCGTAACACGTAGCTCTTGGTCCTGTAGATGCGGTCGGGGCGGGGGCGCTTTCTCTCTCGAAAGCTCGCGTTGGCTCACTCGTTCGTCTTCTGGGGGCCAGCCAACCCAGCCCAACAAACACCCAGGGAACCAAACCAGCCAGCAGCCACAAGAACGTTTTATGAGGGGGAACAGCAAGTGCAGCTCATAGTGTGCACCACCTTAAGCAATTGGATGATGAGCCTAATTTAAGGTGCATTCGTGTTAGACACCAATAACGTTCCTGATTCCTCCACGGTTAAAAAAACTGATGGCGGTTCAATTTGAAAAACTCAGATCTGAACCAGAAAACAAATCCACCCATTTTGGATTTTATAATGAGCAGTCAAGCAATTTGTCTTGACACTTAGATTAAGAACGTATCTATTCAGTATAAAATGGTAGTTAAATCCCGAATCAGTTTTATTAACAAGGGGAAACTTATAAACAGGTAAATTATCTACCTTACTGACATGGCTCCACAAAATTGCCGTTCTTTCTCAATCACTTTTCAAACGGCAACCTTCATCGTCAGCCATGTACGGCTCGGTGCGCGCGGACGAGAAAGCGAAAGCGCGAAAGGCGGCGGCGCGCACGTCCGCTGGTATCAGCGCCACCTCCTCCTCGCTGCAGTCGCCGGTCGCGACGATCGCAGAGGACGAGGCGAAAGGAGGTGATGACGACGCAGCACCAGAGCACGACGAGCCGCTGCTGCCCGCGCGCCTCACGCTGCTCAAGTTCCACAACTTGGAGCGCACGAGCGCCGAAGCCGACGCGGAGGCCGCGCGCAAGAAGCAGCGCAACGTGTTCATCCCTGTGGTGTGCAGCATCTTTGGCGTGATCATCTTCATGCGGCTCGGCGAGATCGTCGGCACGCTGGGGCTCCTGAACGCCTGGCTCGTGATCAGCGCGGCGTTCGTTGTGACGCTGCTCACGATCGGCTCGGTATCCGCGCTCGTCTCGGCGGCATTCGCAGATTTCTCATCTGGTAAGTGGGTTATGAATGGCGTGTATCGCCGTGGTATAGTTTGTAAGAGACTAAACGCGTATTTGCTGTCATCCTTCGTGTTCTTGTAGGCGAGAGCATGGACCTGTCGGGCAGCTTCTTCAACATCATCCGACGGTCGATGGGGCGACACCTCGGACAGCTTATCGGCGTGATGCTCTACATCTCCTTCGCAGTCGCGACCGCGTACTACCTGCTCGGCTTTTCCGAGATCACGATGTTCTACATGAGCATCTTCGTGACGACTCAGCCACTGCCGTGGAACGCGCAGGGGTCGTGGATCACTGTGATCATCGCAAGCACCCTGCTGGCGTTACTGGCGTTCTCGTACGCAGTTGGGATCAAGGCATCGCGCCGATTCGTGCGGTTCGTATTTGTGATGGTCATGGTGGTGGTCGTGTGCCACGTGGTATTCATGCTCACGGACAATCCATCGACCAAGACGGGCTGGTCGGCCACGCACTTGCGGGAGAATGTTGTCGAGCGTGCCCCAACCCACGTCGTGGAGATGTTTTCCATGTTCTTCCCTGCTTTCTGTGGCGTACTCGCAGGCACGAGTTTGGCTGAAGACATCTCGGCGTATTTCCCGTACCCAGTCGCGCTTGCGTCACCCGCATCGATGGCAGCAAAGCAGCCGCGCCAGCTTGTGCTTGGCATGCACAAGGCGCTGTTTTTCAGCTTCGTGGTGTACATTGTGCTCAGTTTCGTGTTAGCAGCTGGAGTGGACAACGCGACGCTGCGTCAAGAAGTGCTGATCGTCCCCATGGTTGTTGACTCGATCCTCGGCGTTCCTGTGGTGTACCTCGGCATCGTATTCACGACATTATCGTCTGCACTGTCCAACATCATGGGCGGCACAAGCATCCTCGCGGCGCTTTTGTCGAGCAGCAATGGTCAAGGATTACCAGATGTTGACCCAGCCGCTGGTGCAACTCCGTTGAATGATTCGACTCGACTGATTCGCGCTACCAGCAGACGAGGTCGGGCGTCGACGTCGTCGTCGTCATTTTCATCATCCTCATTGCGCACCGTCACCAATCCACGGACCAGGTTCTCGACTACTGCGACCGTCGCGTTTCTAACGTGGGCTCTCAGCCAAGCTGCGATCTTCTGCGGAACCGTTGACGCGATCATCCCGCTCGTGAGCGCGTCGTTCTTGCTCACGTTCTTTGTGCTCAACTTCGCGTGCTTTTTTCAAGAAGTGTCCTCCAGAACGTTCAACCCGACTTTCCGAATGGTACGTTTGCTGTTGCCATGTCATCATCATACATTCTGGACGTTTAGGATGAGTTCTCAAACTTAGGCTCACTTGTTTTTCTTTTCAGTACTCGAAGTGGACTGCGTTGCTAGGCGCGATCCTCTCGCTTGCAGCCTTCTTCCTCGTGATCTCGACCATTTTCCTGGTCGTTGTGGGCGTCTCAGTCGTTGGGTATGCCATTTACTACCGCCACGAACTGCCCAGCATTGTGGAAAGGATGTCAGGTACACAAAGAAACATCCCAGATGCACGCACAAAACGAAGCAACAGCATTCTCGACACGATCACCGATCACGACGGCAAAGTGTTCTCTCCACTATCGACACTTCTGTCTCCAACAGCTACGGTTGACGAAGACGCAGAGAGTGAAAAGAAGCGCTTTCAGCTTGCGGCGCAGTACGTTCGCGACGCAATCCATGGACGTTTTCTCGGCGAAGAGTATCTGATCGAAGGGCTCCACAAGACGCACTTCAAGCGCATGTACCATGCACTGCGATTCGTCCGGATGACCAACATGGGTATCCTGCTTGCGCTTACGTTCTTTGAGACGCCGTCGTGGTGCTTCTTTGCGACTTCGTGCGGGAATCCTGACAAAGTGCTCACGTGGAACCTGCCGGTGTTGTCGCAGAACACGACGATCACGATCGAGCTGGTGTGTTTGAGTCTGCTCGCAATCGAGATGGTGCTCAAGTTTACGTACATGGGCCAGCGCCTGTACTTTGAGAACAAGTGGCACGTGATGCAGCTCATCTGCCTGCTCGCTGACTTTGCGTCGGTGTTGATTGTCTTGTTTGTTCCGCAAGGAGCGGGGCAAGAAGGCGCAACTGCAACGACGACAACAGGGCAATCTGGAACGGCAAGCAATCGGCTACGTAGCGAGTTCAAAGGCATGAAGCCGCTAGTGCTTGCGCCATTGATCCGGCCGATGCTCTTGCTCTCGATGAGCCACAAGCTTCGCTCCGGATTCTCGAGTCTTGTGAAGGCGTTGCCGCGTTTCATCGACGGTCTGTTGACGATCATCGTGCTGATTGCGATCTACGCGGTGTTCGGCATGGTGCTCTTTGAAGGAACCGACGAAGGCACGCAGTATTTCAACAATTTCGCGGACACATGCCTCAACCTGCTCATCCTGCTGACGACGGCGAACTATCCAGACGTGATGATGCCTATTTATTCGCAAGTTCGCGCGGGAAGTCTGTTCTTCGTGAGCTTCTTGATGGTTGGTCAGCTGCTCGTGATGAACCTCGTGTTTGCATCCGTGTATCAGAACTATCGCCAAGAGGTCGCGCAGCGGGCCATGGAGTACGTTGAGCAGCGCTTCCAGGCTCTCCAGCTAGCGTTCCAGCTACTTCCCGAGATGGTCGACGACGAAGAGCGCCCCTCTTGCACCTTTGACGGCGAGAAAGTGATTACGCGAGCAGCGTATGAGCGCTTGGTCTCGGAGATCAAGCGACCGGCGTTTTCTTTCTTCCACGATGACGACGAGAAGAAGCAGAAGAAGAAGAAAGCCAAGAACACGGCGTTGAACGACGGCAAGAAGAGCGTCGGCTTCCGAACGCTCTATAGCCAAGTAGAAGAGCACGACGACATCACGTTTGAGCAGTTCTACGTGCTGATCAAAGCCTTCGCTGCTCGACAGAAGAATGCGCAGAACAAACCGAAGAAGCTGCTGCGCAGACAGAGCACGAGGGTGATGGTGACGTGGATGCAGAAGGCGGTCGTAGCAGGCTGGTTCGACAAAGCGGTCGACGTGCTGATCCTCGGCAACCTGCTCGCGATCCTGATCGAGACGCAGGCGAAGATCGCTGGTGATGATAGCGCGTTCCTGACGTGGGAGAAATGCATGCCGCTGTTCTCGGCCGCGTACCTCGTCGAGATGTTCATCAAGATGTACTTTTACGGCTTTGGACGGTACTTTGATCAGCTGAGGAACGTGTACGACTGCGTCGTGACGATCGTCATCTCGATCGCAGAAGTAAGTGTCCACATCCACTATGGGGACGCCACGGATTGGAACTGGGTGCGCTTCCTCCTGCTTCTGCGTTTCCTGCGGTGTCTGCGTCTTTTGATCGCGCTCAAGTCGTTGAGCTCGATGTTTGCGATCGTGCTGCGCTTGATCCCGGCATTCACGACACTCTACGGTGAGTTTCTTTTGTACTTTGCCTATTACTCGCTTGCATTTACTTGATACCCGCTGTACTAAACCCATGGATGTGCCTGTGGCTATGACTGATTGTAGGAATGTTGGGCATTGTGATGGCGGAGTACGCGGCGATCGGGATGCAGGTGTTTGGAGGGAAGCTAGTTGTGGGCGACAAGCGACTCGCAGGCATCACGTACGGCACGGCGAACTACTACAGCAACAACTTCAACGACTTTGCGTCATCGCTCGTGACGCTGTTTGAGCTGCTGATCGTCAACAATGTGAGTTCGTGAGAGGGTCGTTTAGCCCGAAGTTTGAGGACTGAGTATTGCTGACTTGGATACTCTCTTTGTGTGTGTGTGTATGTGTGTGTGTGTGTGCGTGTTTAGTGGTACGTGACGATGGAAGGCGCCGAGGTGGTCACGAGCAAGTGGAGTCGCATCTACTTTATTAGTTTTTATATCATCGGCGTCGTGATGGTGCTGAGTCTCGTCGTGGCGTTCGTCGTGGAAGCGTATTTCGAAGATGCGGCAGCAGCAGAGAGCAAAGCGCAAGCGGCGGCAGCAGCGGCTGGCAATTCGTCGTCTTCGTCGTCGTCATCAGATACTGCAGCAGCAGCAGCTCCGAACTTTTCGCTGCACAGCCGAGGCAGCTCGTCGTCTGACACCACGCCGCCTGTCTCGTCGCAAACTGAGGACACTCACGCGCAGCAGCAACTGCTCGTGCGCCGCAAGTCCATGAGGCTGTGTCCGCGTGCTGACAGCATCTACGTCGAGGATTTTCTGTAAAGCGTCTCTGCCATTTGCATTCGTTGGTTTGCAGTCGGGGTGGTGTGTATCGACAGACTCGAAAGTGCAAACAGAAAGGTGTGAAAATGTGATGGGAGCCAACTGGGCGAGTTCAGGAAAGTCCCTGGCTTCCATCCAGACAATTTTGTAGTTCCCAGACACTTTCTCGCAATATAAAGAAAGGGTTTTTGTATTAAATAGTTGAGAAGTCCCGCACTCATGTTGATTCACATGCTTCTGAGCGCATTTGCCAGCTCGCAAATTGAAATGTCCATTGCTTTGATTGCTCTTCGACCGCGTTTGAGAACTCGACAAGTCAGCATGATGACTCATCATGTGTGACGTGTGAGCACACTTACCTCTATAATTCGATGTCCACACCTCGATGACCAGCATAGCAGAAATATCAATTTTCACGGGGCAGTGATTGAGAGAAGCACGCAACAATTTTGATCAGCGCGGACAGGAAGCACCTAAATGGCGTCTGCGCTGAAAGAGCTCGCTCTGTGGGCGCTTCTGGGCGTCGTCTTCGTATTCGCCTGGTCCGCAGCAGCCAGAAGCCTCACGCCCAGTGGTGACACTGAGCGCCGCGTTCCAGTGAGCGAGTTTGTGCGCGTGGTTCTGCTCGGCGCGACGGGCAACCTGGCGGCAAAGTACCTCTGGGTGGCGGGCTTCCGGCTCGCTCTGCAAGCTCACGAGCTACACGGTCAGCGATATGAGTTCATCGCGGCGGCGTCCAATACCCAAGAGCTCGGAGATCAGTGGAAGGCGAAGTTCTTCGACGACGCGTTTCTAAGTCGTGTCTGTGGTGGAGAGACCGAGGATGTGGCGCATGATCAGTGTGCTCAGTTCTTCTACGAGCGCTTCCTCCCCAGTGTTCAATACGCGCCACTTCGACATGAAGCGCAGTACCGGCAGCTCGCAGAGACGCTCGCGCAGCAAGAAGCGTTGCTGTCAGCAACCGAACCAGAAGGGTCACACAGAGTGGAGGTGGGGCGTCTCGTGTACCTCGCGATCCCGCCCACTGTCTTTGCTCAGGTGAGGCCGCGCAGCTCATACCTGCACGAGAGTTGCTTCTTCAATATATGCCAATACATGTGTGCTAACAGTATGCTCCTACTATACATTGTGAGCAATGTGCTGCTGTTTTGTAGAGCAGCGAGCTCGCCAACAGGTACTTGCGACCCCCAGTCGAGCGGAACTCGGACACACGTCCATTTTTCCGCGTGATCATTGAAAAACCGTTTGGTACCGACTTGGAATCCGCGCAGCAGCTGCAAACCCAGCTTCACAAGTCGCTCAAAGTGCGTTCTCACTCACACACCACAGCACCAAAAAATACTAGTTCTCTCTCTGACTTCTACTACCTCTGTCTGAATGCTAGGACGACGAGATCTACCTGATCGACCACTACGCTGGCAAAGCCGCCGTGCAAGCGCTGGGCGAGTACTTGGAGCGCAACCACGAGCAGCTCCATCCAAAGTGGCGCTCCACGCACATCAGCAAGATCGAGGTGCGCATGGCGGAGACTGAGACGTGCGAAAGCCGCATCCAGTATTTCCACAAGTACGGAAAAACAAGATCACACATCTTTCATACTCTGTATGTGTTTAGGATTTCAGAGGGTGATAGACTGATTTTGAGATGGTGTGAATGTCCATCTGATAGCACTGGGATCATCCGCGACGTGACGGCGAACCATTTGCAGCTGCTTCTGGGGATCGCCGTCGCGCCATCGTTCCCAAGGTTGTCACCGCCAGCACAGCAGCAGCAGCAGCAGCAGCAGCAGCCAGGCGACTTTGAGTTTGAAGTTGCGCACACGCTTCACCAGCGACTCGCGTTCACAGAATCGCTGACAAGAGATTCCGATGATAGTGGTGAACTGCTTCTTGGACAATACGAGGACTACGCGCTGCACTACAAGCAGGAGACTGGGCGGGAGTTGTTGTTCCCAGGTGACGACGACGAGAGGACCAGTGATGATGATGCTGATCGCGATCGCCCAGTTCCAAAGTTTGCGCCAACTGCAGCGCTCGTGTCGTTGCAGAGCAGTCTGAGCGACTGGAAGCGCACAAAGTTCGTTTTGTCTGCTGTGAAAGCTGCGAACGAGCGGCGTCTGGACCTGCGCATCCACTTTACGGGGAACGCAACGGCAATGAACGATGATACTGGCAAAGATTGTGAGCTGCTCGTGACGATCCAGACGCGCAAGAACGAAGAGCGACGCAAGAGCGAGCGCATCGAGTGGACCTGCGTGTTCCTCGACGGACTACGAGCTCCACAAGGCTGGGAGCTTGACAGCAGCAGCCACCGAGTGATGGTCCCTTCTACTCCCTCTTCCTCAGCCAGCCAAGAGCACGGTCTCAAGCGGTGGCAGCTTGGCGACCAGCAGAGCGCGTACGATGCGCTACTCTTTGAAGCCTCGATTGGGAACCGCCGCCATTTCGCGAGTATGCAGGAGGCGGTCGCGTCCTGGACGCTCTGGACGCCGATCGTGCAGCACGTCGAGCGAGCGGTGCGCTCTTCTTCTTCTTCTTCGCTGTTAGGACAGCTCTCACAAGCAGTAGGGAACTCTCAGAGTTCTCTGTCCTTCGTGGTCTACCGCACAGGCAGCGCTGTGTGGCTTAGAGACTCAACTGTCATAAAAAGCGAGTCTGAAAATGCCACACACAAAGCCAACCGCAATGAAGAAGCACCACGAGACGAGCTTTAGAAATATTTGAACAAGTGATGTGGGGAGGTTATGGAAAATGGATGACTATAGATTACAAATTTTCTGCTTGCTTTGCGTTGCGTGCCTAAAAGAAACGAAAACGGATTGCTAACGCTGTTGTTGACTAGGTATCTGACTGACTGTCTATCTGTCTGTGCGTCGGTCTAATCACCAGAGGTCTGGCTCGAGAAAGTCTTCGCCGTAGAGGTGCGTGAGGTACTCTGCCGGCTGGGCGGGGCACTTGACGCGGAAGGTCTCGAACACGCACGTGCGCAGCGGGAAGACCCAGTCGCGCGGGATGCGGAAGCGCTTCACCTGCTCCGTCCGCATCACTTGCTCCGTCTTCTTCTGCTTTTGTTTTGGGTCCCTCTTCTTCTTCTTGTCGTCGTCGGCCTCTTCCACGTCGACTGTGATTGTCTTCTCGATGGTGACGGTCGGGCAGTGCCAGCAGGCGTTCCACACGGCGTCGGGCGATGTATCGAGCATCTTGATCGTCTCGTTGCCGTACGCATTCCACATTTCGATGTCGACAAACTCGAAGATGTCGACGTAGAAGCCGTACTGGTGCTCCACCCAACGCGCGGGGATCTCTGCGAAGCGGTCTGCCTGTGGGTAAAATCGGCTGTTCACCATGTTGAGCTCGTACCCTTCGGGGAGCTCAATATTCGTCTCGCGCAGCAAGTGTAGTCCGCTCCGCATGACGCCGACGTTGCCGTTGAAGTCCCACGGGATGACGCCGCCCGTGCGGTGCTGTCCGAGCAGAGTGCCGCTGTCGATCCAGTAGTCGATGCCGATCGTGTCGAGCACGCCCTTGAGCTCAAAGAGCAGGTCTTCGATCGCGGCCATGCGCTGCGACGGGGTCACGCACGCGTGCTTGCTGACGAACCGCGGGTCGCGATGGCGCTCCGAGAGGCAGCGACGCACGTTCGCAGGCGACTGCTTGCGCTTGAGCGCCGGGTTCTGCGCGTGGCCCTCGCCGCTCGGCGCGTGTAGCAGGAAGTACCAGAACGCGGCGACCTCGAAGACCACGAGCAGCGCGATCCAGAGCACGCGGCCGCGCATCTTCATCACGCGGTGCAGCGGCAGGATGTCAAGCATCCACTCGGGCTCTCGGTGTGATGTGATGGCCGTGGGTGGGGGTGGTGTGCGGCCTGTTGCCGTTCGGTGCTTGCTGCTTGCAACAGCAACAAATGCAATTGGCGATCCATTAATGTTCATTCACATACAGTTTCGCGTCCATCTCCCTGTTAGCAAGCACACACACATTTTGTCGATCGACGATCAGCGATTGGAAGAAATTGGGGGAAAATTAATGATGCAGTGACGCGAAGGTTGCGTGAAGAGGTGGAACTGGTGTCTGCGACATGCGCCAAAATGGCGAAACGGTACCTTCGCGCAACTTTGAAGAAGACATGGAGCAGGAGAACCATACCTTGTTGTTCCAGGGGTACTTCGTATGCGCGAGTGCAAGAAGTTCCGACTTTGTTGCAGAGGCACAGCTCAAGTCTCTATGGTGGTGACTGATGTGCAATTCTGGTAATCACTCTCGCAATGAAGAGGCCCGTGATGACTCGATTCGCGGTGAACTAGTCCTACTCGACAAGATGCATTCGTGCTCTTCCTTGCTCTTTTCTCTGATGACATCAGACACCTTGTTCTTGTAGAGTGACGCTTGCTCGACCGTCACTCTGCGTGATTTCACATTCGAAGAAAAAACCTAATACCACAATAAGGTTTTTTGTGATGCAAGTAAAATGTTCCTCAACTACCCAAACACAAATACCCATACCCATGGGTATGTGGACTCTTTCATCTTGATGTGATCCTTCTTATCTTCGCTAATGGGTTTTCCTTTACAAATACCAAGTATAGTGCATGGATTATTCAACATTCGAAAAACGTTAGGGAGGACGTGCATTCCGATAGTAAAATCAAGTATAAACAAGAATGTGCGCCACCGCCTATATCAACTGTGTGAGATTACTTCTCGCTACATTTGATGGGTGAAAATGGGCACGCCAGGAGTGGGTAGTACCACACACACACAAAATGAATGGGAATGGGCAATGGGCAAAGGGCCATCAGACACCATCGGAAAGCAAGCAAGTCACAACGCAAGACACCACCAAGCGCGCGCATTAGACACATCATCACCACATCCACAATGGCTGAGCAGACAACCGCCACCGAGACCCCGCAGCTCAAGGAGTTTACGCTCGAGGAGATCAAGGCGCACAATACGGCGCAGGATTGCTGGATGATCATCGGCGAGGAGGGCGAGCGCCGCGTGTACGACGTGACCCCGTTCCTGGACGACCACCCGGGCGGCCCAGAGATCATGATCGACCTCGCCGGCCAGGACGCGACCGCCGAGTTCGAAGACATCGGCCACTCGAACGACGCGCGCGCGCAGCTCAAGCCGCTCCTCGTGGGCAAGGTCAAGGGCGACGTGAAGAAGGAGAAGCCTGCCGCTGGCGCCGCCAAGACCGTGAACGGACGAAAGGACGTCAGCGGCAACAACGGACCGCTCTTCATCGTGCTCGCCGGTCTCGTCGGCGCGGTCGCGCTGTTCCTCCAGTTCGGTCAGGCGCAGTAAGGGTCGCTGCCGGTTTTTTTAAACGCTAATTTACGACACATACACATCACATGCCACCAGCTATCATCGTAGACAAGACACACACACAGACGCGCGCATGCCGAATCCGACCACTACGAGAGAGCGAAAGAGACTGTATCCCCTCCCTCAGCTTCGCTGACGCTATCCCCCGATGACGTCAAAGAAAGATACAAGATGCTGGAGACTGCAAGATCGTCGCCTTTTCGCTGTGGAGAACGACGCTGCGTGCGGACCAGAGGGAGAGGGAGAGAGAGAGAGAGAGAGAGAGAGAGAAGAAGAGGAAGAAGAAGTACAAGCATTGCGAAAGAGAGAGAAGAGGAGAAGGAGACGAAGACGAAGAGCACGCGCCACGCTGCCGGTAGCGTCCGTCACGTGGCGTTTGTGCTTTTTGATCTCCACGTCGCTTTCTCTGTATTTTTGTTTTGTTTTGAATGGATACGTTTTTTTGCTTTGGACATCGAATGTGGTCACGCGTTAGCGCAAACGCACGAGCCGCGGCACACATGCTCGTCATTCTGCTAGCCATTTTCCATCATGCGCTTGCTGTCCCGTGAAAGCCACATGCATCATGCGCTACCGCTCCTAGTGATATGGGAGACCCACCATTGTGCCTCGTACGTGGCCCTTGTCGGCCCCTTGCACGCTTCACTACCATCGCCATCGTCATGCCGTCGCTGCAAACGCGCTCATATTTGGACACGTGTCATTAGGGTTTTGTGGGTTCTCTTTCTCTTGTGTGAAGACCAGACAGGCACGGGCGGGCGGACCATGACATCACATCACATTTTGCATTGACACGCAACTCAACCCGAAAAGCTGAAGTTGCCCGATCAAAAAAATCATTTAGATATTGCCGAATCAGCATCGGCATACACACGATTTCAGCCAATCAAAAGAGATATAGAGCCAAGTCGATTTTGTGGCACCACAAAATTGTGTGTAGCCATCTCAAGTGAGCAGCGCTGCTCATCAGGCTGCAGCATCCCCCCGACCAACGCAAAGTCCCCCAACAGTGAGGTCAGTATGAAAACTATCAGTGAATGCTCCCATCACTAGTAGCAGCTGTCTCCCTTCTGCTGTTGGTCCTTTGCTCTGTTGTTCACTCTGCCGAAATGGATCCGTTCGCCACCAGCTCGGCGCTTTTCGCGGCGTACAATTTATTCCACTGCGACATGGAGTCGCGCTTGTTCTCCTTCTTGATCGCGTCTACAACAGAAGCAAAGATAACATATGCAGTATTAGTCTTCCATGCCTAATCGCAACGAGATCAAGAGACACAACAATGTGAACGTACGCGACTGCGCATCGACGCGAAGGTTCTCTGCGCGCTTCTTCATCTTCTCGACGCTCGTGGAGATCTCGGTCATCGCGGCCTTGATGTCCTGGATCTTGCGGATATAGTGCGGCAGCTTGTCCATCACAATCGCGACTTTCTTGATCTGCTCGCTCGAGCAAATGCTCGCATTCTGGGTCGACAGCAAGTGCAGCAAATGCTATAATACGAAACAGAGTGAAACAACAACAAACAACAATGCGTTAAGCATCACGGTTATACGTTTCAAAGTAGCAAGCATTCAAGAGCATACCTCTTGGCTCTCAGTGAGCTCTGCTATCCGGTGGATCGAGTCGTCCAGCGACGGTTGCAATCGCGACACAATCGCATCGCCCATGACCTGAACGCCATCGCCAATCGAGCCATCGAGCTGCCAGTGCGCGTCGCCGTCTTCTATTTTCTGCTTCTCCGGCTTCACTGCTACTGCTGATGCTGCTTTGACGGGAACTGGCGATGGAGCTGCTTTCTTTGCGGACGGCAATGGGGGCGGCGCATCCACGCTCTCTGCTGTTGCAATGCGGAGTTGCTTGATGTCTTCAAGCTGTACATTGCCTAGATCCGCTCGCACACGCTTCTCTTCAGCTTCTTCATCATCTTCTTCGCTATCGTCTCCTTCGCTTTCTTCCCCATTCGCTGCAGCGGGTGTTGACACTGTGATACTCTTTCCTGCTGCCGCCGTTGAGAAACTAAACGCCTTTTGCTCCTCTCCGCCGCTCTCTTCGTCTTCATCTTCTTCGTCACTGCCCTCACCACCGCCAGCTGCAACTGCAGGTGCCTGGACATTGAAACGCGGCGCTGCAGGTAGAGAGAATGCCGGCGTTGTAGCGCTGGAGCTTGCGCTGGACTGCGACGCGCTAAAGCCGCCGTACTGGAAGCTGTACTGGACTGATGGGGATGGCAAAAGAAGAAAGCGAGCGAGCATGAGCATACAGTACTAGTAAGAGCCGCAGAACATACACATACAGATGGATACGCAGCACGCACTCTCTTCCTCCTCTTCGTCGTCCTCGCTGTCCTCTCCGGCGTAGACGCGGCCGCTGAACTTGCCGGCCATCGCGATTGATCACTTGCGCTTTTGAGAAAGAAGAAGAGAAATTGGGAAATGGATGACAGGATAGATACCCTACCTTGGTGATTCTTTCTTTTTCCATTTATTTCAACAGCTCTATCCATTTCAGCCAATTGGAAAGCGTTGTGTAATGTTTCTGCCAATAGTGTTCTGTTTATGAAACAATTAACAGAACTGAAATTAGTTAGAACCGTTGAGTTTGAAAAGCAGCATCGCAACGAATGTGGTGTTTCCTGCAACCATCATTTGCCCGAAATCGACAACCGCTTGAGGCAGAGGCTCTGCATGTGTATGCGAGTGCTGTATTATACTATAAAGTTGGGTCAACCAGCTCCACAAGGACGAAGACGTCGAGAGAGCTCCTAATAATCTCTGGAGCTAACGGCGCAAACGGGTCTCCGAGATCACGCGAAGCGAGTCCCGCGCGCGATCCATCCATCGCTCTGCAGTTCGTTATAAAAGCCGCAACACAACACGCATGTGAGTGAACAAGCCTAAATATCAATGAACGCCCAGTTGCTTAGGATACCTGCTTCTTCCGCGACCTGACGCAGCGTCTGCGCTTCTTCTTCGCTCTGGATCTGCAGCCGACGGAGCTCTTCAAGTTGATCACTACGCAGCTCAAGTCAATAAGACCGCACGGCCACACCATAATATAAAGACCCATCAGTTCACTGTAGCCACGCATAATCACCTAAGAACACAGATCCCACACAAACGGCACCTTTCTGTTTTGTCGAGACCCGGGAGGTCGTCGATGAGCGAGTCGGTCTCCTTCACCATGCGCAGCACGTCATTCGCCAGCGACCGAATCTATGAAGACACAACAGCACAACGATTTAGCTCATGATGTATCCACACACACAGTGCACAGAGCAAATGCAAGTGCATCGCCAAATAAGGCAGCATTTATCCGCACCGCGCTCGCCGTCTCTTCTTTGGAGCTCTCGTCGCCAACGTTCGCGGGCAGCAGCCGCAGCGCGTTGAACATGCTCAGCGCCATCTTGTCCACGCTCTCCTGCAGCAGCGACACCTTGTCCATCGTGATGGCCGTCGGCTCTGTGGGCTCGTGCGTGCCGTTCACGCCCGCCTCGTCCTTCACAACGACCGCTCCGCTGTCCACTTCCATCTCGCTCATTTTGCTGTGTGTGCTGTGTGTGTTGTGTATGTCGTTGGGAATGTGTGGGATGTTGCTGCAACCTTTGATAGCATTGAATGTCGTCTGAAGGTAACGCCATTCCAACACTGGGAAGTGTGTGAGCCCACTTTTACACATAAATCACTACATGTTATCTCTAAAGCATACGTCACAGCTTTCTCTACGTACAACTAGTTTTGTAAAACTCTCCATAAAGCACTACCACGACAGCTCTAAAGCCATAGGATTTGTATCGCTCCGAACAGCTGCACGCTGTCCCTCCCGCCCCATCATCCCTCTCTCCCACATACAAACTCCCATACAAACAAAACAAAAAATAACCGACCCCAAAAAAACAAACAATCAAAAATGTCCTCCGCCTCTCTAAAATGCAACTGGCCGTCAGGTCATTTCCCAAAATCACGAGCCACGCAGCAACAGGCAGCATGACGGCGGACGAGACGGCGCGGCTCCTGCACAGCCACCACGACGGCCACGCCAGCGGCTACGGCGTCAAGCCCTACGGGCCGGCCATCACGCTCGCCATGACGCTCAACTACGTCATCGGCACGGGCTGCTTCGGCCTGCCGTACGCGTTCATGGAGGCCGGCATCGTGCTCACGTCCGCGCTGCTCGTCATCGGCGTGCTCGGCGCGCTCGTGACGATGAACTACACGCTCGAGTCGCTCGCGCGCGCCGAGGGCGTGTGCGCGGCCACGCGCGGCGGCGCGCCGCTGCACCACTTGACGTACCGCAAGTTTGACTTTGCGACGATCGGCGACATGTTTGCCGGCAAGTTTGGCAAGGTCACGGTGCAGCTCGTCATGGCGCTCTACTGCATCGGCGCGCTCTGGAGCTACGCGTCCGTGTTTGCGTCGTCGGTCGCGTCGCTCTTCTTCTCGTACGTGCTGGGCGACTCCTGCGACGCGTACGCGGCGAACCCGGCGACCGCGTGCCTCGACGCGTACTACGTGTGCATGGCGATCTTCTCGGCGATCGTGATCTCGATGGTGCTGCTCGACATCTCGGACCAGGCGTCGATCCAGAAGTTCCTGTCCGTGTACCGCATCGCCGCGCTGCTGCTCATGCTCGTGACAATGCTCGTGAAGATCGGCGTCGATGGCGGCGATGCGCTCAGCATGCGCTACACGCGCATCGGCGCGTTCAACTGGAGCAACTTTGGTAAGGGATTCGGACCGACACTGCTCGCGCTCAACTGCCAGTACAACATGCCGGACGCGCTGCAGCCGCTCAACCCCAAGTCGTACGCACGCAAAGTGGCGTTCGGTGCGCTCATCATCTCGGGCTCGTTCTACCTGCTCGTGGGGCTTCTCGGCGCGCTCGCGTTCGACAACATCAACCCGCTGGCGTCGCTCATGTGGAGCTCGTACACGGGCTGCGGCAACGGCTGGGACGTCTGTGAGTCGACGAACCCGTTCGGCGTGTTTGTGCAGCTCGTGATCCTGATCTTCCCGGTCGTGAACGTCACCTCGGCGTACCCGATGGTGGGTGTGACCGTTGGCGACAACCTGCTCATGTCGGTGCCCAAGGCGGTCTCTGCGCGTCTGGGTGCAGCGACTACTCGCAACGTGTGCCGCCTGCTCGCTGCTGCGCCGCCGCTTGTGCTCGCGATCGTGTTCAAGAAGCTCGACTTCATCTTCGCGGTCGCGGGGCTCTTTGGCTTCCTGCTGGGGCTCTCGATCCCGTGCTGGTTCCAGGTCATCGGCAGTCGCTACTGCAAGCGTGTGTGGGGCTTCTCCGGCGCGGCGATCACGCCGTTCACCGAGCCGATCATCAGCACCGTGGGCTTCGCGGGCACGTTCTTGGCGATCACGTTTGTGATCCTCGGCGTTGCGATCTCCACGCTGAACGGGTAAAACCAACAGACTCGCAAGCAAGCAAGGAAGCCTTCCGAATGGCAAACAGCTCAGGAAACTGACGAGCTGTTTTGTTTGCGTGGTGACACAGATCTGGAGCAAGAAATTGAAAAGGATAAACAGTAGCAAGCAAGTAGCAGAAGTAGTAGGAGTGAGTAGACAGACAAGTAGTGACTGGTTAGGGGAGTAGATTGCAAGAAAGCAAGGAGCTATCGAGTTCGTAGAGAGAGAGAGAGAAAAGGGAACGTAGTAGAGGAAATAGACAACACAACCGCAAACGCAATCCACTCGATAGACGGTAACCAAACACGCACGAAGGATAGCGTTCAGCAAAGCATCCTTCATCTGCCGCTGATGATGCCAGGCACTGGTGTGGGGGATATCTTGTGCTTTTAAATGAGGGGAAACAAGATACTGGTGGCCACAGACGACGCAAGCAATTCTCGACTCCCACTGCCCGCCTGAGCACGATTTAATGGTAGCATGCATCGCGAACAGCTTTCGCTCTCGAGATGATTGTTTCTCACTCTCGATTTTGCATATTTCCACCTCACGCTCCCTCCTGCAAACAAAACATGCACTCGTCGTCAAAGCAGCCGCTCATCGTCTTCTGCTTCGCTTTCTGTGCGCTGTTCGCTCTTCTCGCAACCGACAATGTCAGTATCAGCAGCGTGTGCGCCTCCAGAATCGCAGATTCCCAAGTGAACTCCACCATAGCGACTGCATCTACTGGTGGCCCCACCACCACCACCAGCCAATCCGCTCGCAATGTCTCGACCAACTGACTTGACGTTGGGCTCCAGAAGTGCTCGGTGATGAACGGGTTCAACTGGGATGACTTCAAGTACGCATGCCAGTGGTCCCACGGCAGCATGGGCTACAACTTGTTCTTCATGCGCTGGGACGCCAGCGTCGTCTACGAGTGCACGTGTCAGAGCGGACTGAGCTCCTACGACCCGTGGGGAGCGTGGTGGACGTGGTCGAGCGGCGTCGCGATCTCGTGCTACACGCGCACGAGTGAGTCCTGGTGGGCGGTCGAGCACACGTACGACCACGTGAGCGCGTGCGCACACGCTGTGAAGAGCTGCGACACGAGAACCGGAAGCTGCACATACCTGTGAGTGAAGGTGTGAGCTGTGTATCTAGCCAGCTATGCATCGCTTCATGCTTCATGAAGGAAGGATGATTTTCATCGCAAGCTCGCTACCGATTCAATATCACCAGTGTGATAAATGAACAAAACCAAAGCTTCAAAAGACCATCACTCACAGTCACATTTCACAGTTGTTGAGTGCTTGCTTGGGGATCAGTCAAAGCCAAAAAATGACCAATTGCTGGACATGCTGGTAAGATAAGCTTCCACCGGCAACAAGCATCTCACCAGCGTTGCGTGAGTTAACCTACAGTAGTTCCATGACGCTGAAACAGCAGCAAAACACGCTCATCTCATTCCGGGCATAGCTGTCGCGCACAGCAAGCGCTGTGTCAGCCATCTCAACCATCACGCAACAGGTTGAGCGCACAATCACATGGTCTCTGCTCTCGCTTATACAAAGTATTTTGTACGTTTTGTGTACCAAATTTAAGAGTGCACAAGGTAATACCACTTCCCATGTTGCGCGAAAGTAACGCGATCTTGACAGACACCGTCCAGTATTGCGTGTATGTACTGTAGTAGTGTTTGGTTGCATATTCCTCCCCCTTCGCCTATTCGGATTAGATACAAAGTCAATAGGCAAAAACAAACGAGCGAGGAAAAGGCAAGAAGCGCATCTTGAAGGCTTCTTCTCATCGCTGCGTGACGACTTCCAGAGACCACTCACTACACACAGCAGAGACAGCAGAGACACGATGGGCGCCGACACGACCGCAGAGCAGCAGAAGGCCACGACGCCCGCGCTGAAGAAGCAGGCGAGCCAGGGCAACATCTCGGAGGAGATGGAGGACGATCTTGCGACGCTGCCCAACATGAAGATCGCCGAGGTGTACTTCACGCTGCAGCACCAGCACTCGGCCGGCAGCACGCTGGTCGCGAGCGAGACGTCGTACAAGCACGAGCTGCTGACGCTCATCAAGGAGAACAACATGGCGCCGTTCTACAAGCGCGTGTGCGAGGAGTTCAAGTGGCCGGTGGACCAGGCGCTCGCGACCCAGATGGCGGCGGTGAACGACGCGGAGGCCAAGCTCCTGGACGAGCGCCTGGCCGACGCGACGCAGAACTTGGGGGACATTGAGGTGCTCGAGGCGCTGCTCGCGAAAGCGCGCATGTTCTCGCGCATCGGCGACGAGCAGCAGGCGCTCGAGGCGTTCCGCGTCGCGGGCGAGAAGCCGCAGTCGATCAACCAGAAGATCCTCGTTGCGCTGCACATCATTCGCATCGGGCTCTTCTTCTCGGACCTCGACTTGGTGGAGAAGTACATTAAGAAGGCCGCTGTGTACGTATAGATATCTGACTAGGAGCTGGAAGATTGTGCCACGAGGCTAATGTTGTTCTACATTCGTATTTTACAGGTTGATCGACGAAGGCGGCGACTGGGACCGCCGCAACCGCCTCAAGGTGTACGAGGGCTGCTACTTGCTCATGGCGCGGGACTTCAAGAAGGCGTCCAAGCTCTTCCAGGAGTCGGTCGCGACGTTCACGGCCACGGAGCTCATGTCGTACAAGTCGATGATCTTCTACTGCGTGGTCACGTGCGTGCTGAGCATGAACCGCGTGGACCTGAAGAAGAAGATCGTGGACTCGCCCGAGATCCTCGCGGTGCTGAATGAGATCCCGCACCTCGCGGATTTCATGAACGGGCTCTACGAGTGCAACTACAAGCGCTTCTTCACCGCGATGGTGGACATCCAGCCGTACATTCTGCGCGACAAGTACCTCTCGGCGCACGTGCGCTTCATGTACCGCGAGCTGCGCGTGCTCGCGTACTCGCAGTTCCTCGAGGCGTATCGCAGCGTGACGATCCAGTCGATGGCCACGGCGTTCGGCGTGAGCGTCGAGTTTCTCGACACGGAGCTCGCGCGCTTCATCGCTGCGGGCCGCCTGAACGCCAAGATCGACAAGGTGGCCGGCGTGATCGAGACGAACCGCCCCGACGCCAAGAACGCGCAGTACCAGGACGCGATCAAGAAGGGCGATGTGCTGCTCAACCGCATCCAGAAGCTCGCGCGCGTGATCAACGTGTAAGTCGAGCCCTGTTTTCATTTTTTTTACCTCTAACCTTGAAGTTAAGCTGAATGAACGGAGGAGCATACACACGGCGGCATCTTTAAAGGACTCGAGCGTGGTAGTACAGCGTTGTTGGGAGGTTGACTATCTGGGTATTGCTTGCTGATGGCTAACAACTCTGTTGATGATATTTGAGGAAGACATTGTGCAAAATGGATGCATGGAAGGTTTGGTTTATATGATCGAGGTGGGTGTAGAGGTCTGGAAAAAAATGTCGGCTAGTTAGACGAGCAGCTGCAGCAGGATCTCGAGCTCCAGCTTCATGGCGTCCTTCTTGCCGTAACTGCGGATGATCGTGATCGCGTCGTGGTGCGCAAAGTCCGCGACCATACCCTCGAAGAGCGCCGTGAGCTCCTCGACGTCGACCTCGTGGCGCGTCTGCTGGCTCTGCTTGCATTTCGCCACGCGCGCGAGGAACTCGCTCTTGTTGAGCTGGCTGCGGATCTTGCGCAGCACCACGAGCTTGTCGGAGCGCGGGAACTTGGGCAGGTGCGCCTCCATGTAGTTGGCGCTGTACTCGTCCATCTCGAAGATGATGAACGTACGGCCGGCCATCTCCACGCGCGCGCCGACGTAGAAGTCGTCCAGCCCCAGGTACGCGCCAGCGCCACCGCTGTTGCTGGCTCGGCGTCCACTGCTCGAGCCAGCACTGGAGTTGCTGCTACTGCTGCTGCTGCTGTCTCGTCGCTTCACGCGGATGCGGTCGAGGAATTTGCCGCCGACGATGCCCGCGTTGCGCTGCACGGGCTCGGAGATCGTGACGCTCTGGTCGGACACGATCACGGAGATGATGAACATCCGGTGGATGTCCTCGGGCTTGTTCGTGTCGAACCTGGAGCGGAAGCGCAGCACCTCGGTCGTGTCGAGCGACTCGATGCTCTTGAGCGGCGCCTTTGGCAGCAGGTGGTAGCAGGACTGCAGCGAGTCGTCCTCGGAGCCAAAGCCGTCGTGCGCCGGCGGCACAAACGGCGGGATCGCCTTCGGGTCGTCCTTGACGACGATCGCCTTGGCCAGCGGCATGCTCTGCTCCTGGTACCACTGGCGCGTGGTGTCGTCGGCGTCCAACAGCAGGATGCGGCGGTTGTAGACCTGCAAGTGCTTGCCGATCGCAAAGTCCTCCCACGAGTAGAAGTTCTGCGCGTTCTTGGCGAGACTCTCCTCGGTCTCTTCGTCGCAGACCGCGGCGCACGCCTGCTTGGCCGGATCTTTCGACAGCTTGGCGCGGTTCAAGAGCTTGGGGAACGGGTCGCAACCGGAGTTGCGCTCGTAGGACTCGAGGATCTCGATCGTATTGTCCGCGAGGAAGAAGTGCACGGTGTACCGGTGCTTGATGCCGTAGAGCTTCTCGGTGTCGTCCCAGACGGCGAAGAAGCGCAGCACGTGGCGGTCGTGGTCCAGGAACCGGCGCAAGTGGTCGCTCGGCCGCGCGAACTTGCCCAGCGTGGCTTCCATGAACTCCTTCATCGGGTACTGCTTCTTGCCGTAGTTGGCGTCCGGGTCCTGCCCGGTCTCGCGCGACATGTGCGCCTTGCGGAGCTCCGTGTACGCGTCGCGCGGCAGGTCCTCGTCCGGTGGCATGAAGATGCTCTGCGAGACGTAAAACTGGCGCGTGAACAGGTTGGCGGTGATCAGATGGAACGTGCGGCCGTAGAACGTAAGCTCGCGGCCGATATTGATGTGCTGGTAGCTGAAGAACTGCATGTTGCCCTGCTGGTCGCACTCGGGCATCGGGATCCGGTGTCGCTTGACAAAGTTGCCCTGCAGGATGCCGCTGTTCTCGACTTTGGGCTCGGTGATCTGGATCGTGTTGTCTTCTAGGTAGTACGTGATCTCGCACTTGCGCACGCGGTAGTTCTCGTAGTTGCTCTCATGCACGGCTTCCAAGAAGTACCCGCCGAAGCAGAGCACTTTCTTGTCGTTCGCGATGAAGTTGGGACAGAAGGGCTTGCTGATCGTGAGTGACGCCGCCGCGCCGCCTTCGAGCGTCGAGAAACCGGCCTCGCCCTGGCGCTCCAGCTCGCGTACGTAGAACGACGTCGGCTTGCTGTTGCCCAGCGCGTGGCCGCGCGTCTTGGGCTCCGTGTCGCCATGCCGTCGGAACATCATGGGCACCGCCTGTTGCTTCTCCAGCATCGCGTGGCTCGGCATGGTTCCTGAGGCTGCGTTCTTGGCTGAGGAGCTGGTCTCGTGGCGGTCTCGTGGGCGAGCGAGAGATGAACTAGTGCGCTCGGCGGCTATGGATGTGGCAGCGAAGAGCTCCTTTGCTTTGCTTGCCGCTGTGGGCTGCCGAAGCATCTAATAATGACACGCACGCCGCCCAGGAGCTCGCGCTCTATAGATACACACACAAGACCAGAAGGCGCTTTTAATAGCGCCGACAAGACGCGCATCGCGCCAATGAGGAAGGATGGGTGGGTGGATATGCCTCTCTCTCCAGGTTGAAGCGGCTATTGATATCCCAAGTGAAGTGTAGCCACAGCACGCAACATGTAGCCATGTGTTCAAAAGTTACGATGGGCACGTTAACAAAGCTGGCTCATGGTATTTGAACAATTATCTGACAAATGTGGCGCAACCTTCGTTGTCAACATCACCAGAGGCAAGAAGTGTGGTGACTGATCCACATGGCGACGACGCACTTTGCGCCAGAGAACGCGTCGCTCACGAGCTTCTGCGGCTTCGTGCGCGTGGGCAGCGAAGAGCTCAAGGTGCGCGTGCGCGGCATCACGTATGGCGCAGGCACGGGCAGGATCAGCTTCGACCGCGCGCAGCTGGACGTCGAGCCGCCGCTCGCGAAGATTCTTGCTGCGCAGCAAGACACGCTCAAGGTGATGATGGTGATGGTGGAAGCACGCGCTTGATTGCATTAGTGTAGCTCTAATCTAACAATTTCTATGGTGTGTATACTCTATGCAGATCCGATTAGCGCAATCGTCATCGCTCGAGAGCTTTGTGCGGGAGCTGGAGGAGCTCGTGGCGATCTGTGCACCAGCGCAGAACTTGCAGCCGACGCTGCCCAGTGCCTCGTACTACACGCGCCTCATGGAGGAGCTGGACGCGATCGGTTGGAACCGTCTGCTAGAGCTCAGCGACGACCTGAGCTCGCTGGAGCTCGAGACGGTGGACGCCGCGAAGCGCAAGCACGCGATCCGCCTGAAGCTGCCTGCCGAGTACCCGACGACCGAGCCACCGGTGTGCTTTGTGGACGCCCCCGAGCCGCTTGAGCTCGTATGGGAGCAATCCACCACAGTATCAGAGCGCTACATGCTCAAGGAAGTGTTGCAGCAGTTCGACGCCTTCATCGCCAAGTACCAGTCTTTCTGGGACGTGCTCGACGATCTCGACGCGAAGACCTGTGTGCTGGAGCCGCACCGCCCGACGCGCGCGACTGGGCGGCGGCGGATCGCGCTCGAGAAGCACGCGTCCGTGCAGATCGAAGTGAACCCGAGCCACCCGCGCGCGATCTGCGAGCTGAGCTTCTTTGGCAACGACGCGACCGTGGCGCCACTGCGCGAGAAGTGGAGCGAGTGCGTGTTCCAGTGGGACGAAGCGCTGCCGCTGCGCGAGAACCTGGAGAGCATCCTGGACGTCGAGTTCCCGTCGCCCAAGCACGTCAAGACCGAGGAGTTTGCGGTTGAGTGTGGCATTTGCTACTGCTACCGGCTGGAGGTGGGCGATAGTGCGCCAGAAGACCAGGGAGTGTCCATTCAAACAACAACAGCAGCAGGAGCAATGGCAAAGACGATCATCCCAGATAAGCTCTGCGAGAATGGCAAGTGCAACCGCCCGTTCCACGAAAAGTGCCTCTTCGACTGGCTCAAGGCGCTGCCCACGGCGCGCCAGTCGTTCAACACGGTCTTCGGCGAGTGTCCCTACTGCCGCGAAGCCATCAGCGCCAAGTTTCTGCCATAGCCAGTCAGCCAGTCAGTCAGCGGATGCATTTGCCAAGCAAGAGGAGGTGTTCATGGAAGTCACAGGTGGTATTTGTTTTATGTTATTGTATGAAACTTTTTGGTTGACTGACCACACTCCGTAGTGTTCTCTCTTTCTTTCGAGCAGTCCAGGTGGGTGGGGAGAGATTTTGGCATTTGGATTCTATCGAATACGGTTCGTGTTGTGGTTCACTCACTATTGCTCAGTATGTCGAAATTGGTGTTGGACTCAATTGGTGGCTTCGCCTTGACTTTGTGCTGGTGGCGCTGGAGCGCTTTCGGTCTTGACCGAATTGCTGCTGTCGTCGCCTGCACCAGATCGTACAAAGTTGATCGAACCGTCGTCGTTCATGCGGATGCGCTTGGACGGCTTGCCCGTGTCTCGGCGGTCGTCCCCGTCGTCGTCAAAGTCGCGCGACTCTCTTCGGTCGCGACCACGTCTGCCACCGCTGCCTCGCTCGTTGTTGTTGCGGTACGGGTGTGCGCGAGCACGACCACCACCACTACCACCATTGCGAGACGAGCTGTCATTGTAGCGACTCGGCATCGCACCTCGCTCCTGCTGCTGCTGCTGCTGTCTGTGTCCACGTCCTCGCTGCTGCAAATGTCTCGAGCTGCCGCTCTGCGATCGCTCGTGGTACTTTTTGTTTGTCTTCTCGGCGGGGAAGTCGTCCTCCGTTGCTTTACGCAAGAGCAGACGCCACTTCTTGTGGCTCGGCTGCGAGCTGCTGCCGATCGCCAGGCCGAATCGCCACGACGAGCGGTTGAAATCCTCATCCGGGACCTCTGCGACGGCAGCGTCTTCTTGCTTCAACTCTTCGGCGGGCTGTTCACTGGCACTACTGCTTGGCTCTCCGTCCATGTCGATGTCTTCCGCACCAGAGGCAGCAGCGACAGGCTCGACCGCTTGCAACGCCACATCCTCAGTCTTTGTCTTCTTCATCTGCGGAGGGATCTCTTGACTCAGACTCACGAGCGCACGACCAGCCGTGAACGGGTCTTCAAACACCACTGTGCACGAGCTGTCGTTGATCCACTCGACGTATGACGGGCCGTAGCCAACAAAGTACGCGAGAACGTCGCTCGTGCGCACCTGCTGGAAGCGGTCATCCAGCGAGTACACGTGGATCGCGTCGTCGCGGAACTCGACCATGGTGTCCCCTTTGATATCGCAGCGCTCCTTGAGCACTTTGCCATTCGCGGGCTTCAGATTGATCTCCTTCTTGCCATCCTGGTCGGTTGACAGACCGAACTTCAGTGCGCGTTCGCGCAACTTCTCCTTCTCCTTCTGCTTCTCCTGCCACTCCTCCTGCGTCATGCCCTCGCTCAGCGCGCGCACGGTCTCCGTAGAGTACTCGACCGCAAACTCGGGCGTGTTGAAGCGCTTCATGCGCTGCTCGCGCTTGCTGATCTCGTCCTGGCTCGTGAGGTCAAAGCCCGTCGCGAAACCTGGCTCGACCGCACCAGTGCGCTGCAGCTTGCGGATCGTCTTTGGGTCAATGAATGTCTTGATCGCTGGCGCCACAAACTCGCCGCCAAAGCGCTCGGCACGGCGCTTCGCCGACTCGAACGCCTTCTCGTACTCTTCGCGCTCCGCCGCAGTCACGAGATCCACTTTTCCCGACGGGTCTGCGCGCACGATCGTGCCTGGCACCATGCTGCCGACGTCCAGTGGCGCGTCGTACACTGGCGTGTACACGATGTTGCGGAACGTCGCCGGCGTATCCCACGTCGTGAGTGCGACCTGCTGCACAGCGATGAACTCCGCGTCCACGTATTTTGCGATCGTGTCGACGCCCACCTGCGCGCCGATGCCAAACACCAGCACGCCCTGCTGGATCACGATCCAGTACGGCACAAAGTCCTGCAGTGAGCACGTGCGGCCAGCAAACACCTTCGCGAGGTCCACTTCTTTCGCGCCATTCTGTCTCGCAGAAGAAGAAGACGTCGTGTTCTTGCGCCAGATCACCTCGGTGTTGCCGCTGAAGCCGACCGCGACCTCGTACACCCACTGGCTCGGCTCCTTGCCGACGCGCGGCGGCGCAAACCCGATGCGGAAGTCCTCGCGCGCAGTGGCTTCAAACTGCACGACAACCGCGCCTGGTAGCGGCGGTGATGGTGGAGCGACTGCAGCTGGCGCATCAACAGCGATAGCTGTGGCACCGTCAGCGGATGCGTCCTGCTGTGCTTCTTCAGCCTGTGGCTCGGGGAGCTCTTCGCTGTCGACTGCTACGGAAGCAGCTGCTGCTGAAACAGGGGCTTCCGCCACGGCGCCGACGCTCTTCCAGCCTCGGTAGCGGCCGTAGCACGCGCCCAGCTGCAGCTCCTTGGTCTCTTCCGTCGTCGCCATTGCTGCCAAGAGAGCGCTGCGTCTGCGTGTTGCGTCGTCGGCTGATCTGGCTGTCGTCCTGGGTGCAAATGCACGAGTGAGTGTGATCGATTATGTTTGTCTCCCCCTTTTGTCTCGCTCCCGGTTTAAAAATCGATAGAAAAAAACGTGCGGTCTGGTCTTTTACTTGTTTCGCGTTTGAGCTGACAATGGATAGAGCAACAACCGAAACTAGTGATAAAGACAATCCAGCTAACATTCTGAGGCAACCTTCATCACAATGGCGCTCTATTATGGAAATTGGGCTGTAGTTATATCTATTCTGTGCACTGTTTCGTTACAAAACGCAGTTCAATCACCCACTCGTCATTTCAACACCCAAGTAAATGGGTGTTGACCAATGCATATGGAAATGGGTTATTGGGTGTTTACTGCTCGTCTAAGTACGATTGCTTTGCACCAAAGAAGACATGCTTGATTGAGCAATTTAATTTGCGAGCAGCAAGCAGCAGACGAGAGCACCATGGCGGAGAACAAGATGAACGACGCGGTGACCAAGATGATGGACAACCTCGACCGCAAGGTGCTGCGCGACCTGCAGGTACGTTTGTGTGTTTGCTTCTGTGTGTCAATGTGTATATTTGTGCGTGGGTGCGGCTCTGTGTGTGTGTGTGTGTGTGTGTGACTCACAACACTTTCATTGCTGTGGACCAAACCCAACTTTGCAGAAAGGAGGCTACGTGTGCAGCGCCAAGTGCTTTGACAACAAGAACTGGAGCGCCGAGCAGCTGCAGCAGTGCGTCGAGCGCTGCCAGATGCCCATGCAGCAGGTGCAGAACTACCTGCAGCAGGAGATGCAGTCCTTCCAGGTGAGTCTCACTGGGTCTTGACTAGCTGAGCGCGCTTGCTAGTGTCGTATCATACTGACAACACACACACACAACTTAACATGAGCAGCACCGCCTTCAGCGCTGTGCGATGGACTGCCAAGACCGCGCGCGCGACAACCTGCCGGCGTCGGGCCAGCCGAGCGAGGCGCAGATGGCGAGCGCGCAGAAGGGCATGGAGACGTGCGTGACCGGCTGCGTGGACTCGCACATCAAGATCCTGCCGACGCTCTACCAGCGCGTGGAGGAGGCCGTGAAGCAGGTCAAGCAGCAGTAAATAGAGATTTGACGCATCGGACAGATGACAGGAGCAATAGCAACGAACAGAGAAAGAAACGTGGTGGTGATAGTATCATGAAGAGAGACTGCTCCAAAGCAATGGGTTTGCACTATGCAGCATTGCGTCTCCCCGCTGAGCTGTCGCTCAGAGTTGTTGCACGCCTGAACGAACTAGCAGTGAGCTAAAACAACGCAGCTCTCTCTCTCTCTCTCTGTGCACGTGTTGGCACGATAGAGAGGAAAGTTTGGGCCATACTGAACTCAAATGATGCGGCTAATTCGACTCTATTTTACAATTTCATGCGTCGTCGCGAGTGGCATTCGCTGTCTCGTTCACTTTTAGCAACGCCTGTACTTCGAAGCATGGCAGTAGTGAATACTGTTCAAACTGAGCTATTACTTGCTCTCTCTAAAGCGCGGTGAGTTCTCCGCTCTTGGTGCGCGAGCCGTGGCGGCTGCCGTCCGCACTCAGAAAGTTATTGTCACTCCCAATCGACGACAAGTGGCGCGAGTCGGTACTCACGACCGAGTCGGACGCTGGTCGTGGGGCGTTGCTGTCGCTACTGCTATTGGTTCTATTGCCATCGCTGCCTCGTGGGGTGCCACCAGTGTTACCAGAAGTGGCAGAAAAACTGTCCTCGGACGCGCTCGCCATCTTCTTCTTCATCGCCTCGCGCGCTTTCTGCGCCGCCGACTTTTGCTTTCGACGGCGCAGCATCCACTCGTACGTACCGTAGCCGAGCCACGAGAGCCACACGTGAAAGCCCAGCAGGATGAAGTACATCATCGCGCACGGCATCGAGATGAGCAGACACGTGATCAGGAAGCCCTGGGTCACGAGACTCGCCAAGCTCGCGTGCTCGAACGGCAGGTCGAGCCACACGAGGCAGAACGACGCGTAGAGCACTTGCAACAGGAACTGGATCGCGCCAGTGCAGGCGATCGTGAAGAACTGCGCGTAGTTGGACTTTCCGACACACGTCTGGAGCCTACAGTAGTAGACAAGCGAAACGCATAGCGTTAGTGGTGCAAGTGGTAGGAATCACAGACGGCGTTGAGACTCACCACGTGCAATGGTGATCTAGTCCCGGGACCGTCTTCCTGCACAGCGCACAGTAGCGCGCTTTCTCCCAGCGCGGACCGCTGAGCTTGATGCCGAACCAGCCGTTTGGCAGCGTCTCCGCCACGTCTTTCGATGGGTCAATGCGCTCACAGGAGACCCAGGAGACGAATAACAGCAAGAACGTCGGCGCATGGATCGCCACTGCCACCTGCGTCTGCACATGCGCACACAATCGAAACACAAGCCAGTCCATAACGTTTCTGTTAGTATTTGCCTTGGCAACAAAATGCACCCATTGTACCCACGTACACAGTACCGCAAACCTGCAAGCATGCAACGTGAGCACGTACCAGATCGATGATTCCGCTCGAGCCTGCGCTCTTGCCCTCCACGAGGATGCTGATCGCAGCGACGTAGAAGCACACGGCTGAGAGGCTGTGGCCCGTCCACGAGATGACCTGGTCGCGCGCAAACGGCCGCTCCAATCCGTTCTTGCGTACCTGGCCGATCAGCAGCTTGCCGCTCGACTGCTGCTGTTGGAGGTCGCCTGGCGTCGCGGTCGTGCTTGTGGGCTGCTCGTCTGCGTTGCCTGTCGCGGGCGAGAGCTGCTGGTGGGGCTGCTGCATCTCCGCTGGCGCCGTCATGGCCTTCGTCGCTGCTCTGGATGCGGTGGCTGAGGCTGTAGCCGTTGTGCGGCTGGTGCTGCTCTTGCTTCTGGGAATAGAGCTCATCGATCGAGCAGCTCAACTCAGCGGGAGCTCTTGGGTTCCACGATCGTTATTGGCTTTTCTTGATTTGCGGATGCTCGATTGATCGGTTTGTGAGCCGACCTTTCCAAAAAAAAAGATAACCCATGTCGAGTTATTTTTGGAAGAAAATAAATACACTGAGATTTAACTGTTTTTGAATGATGCTTCGAATGTTGAATACAAAATGATAGACTAAAGTATATACACAAATGAGTTTCTCGGTGGAAATGATGGATCTGATTTTTTCCGCCCTTAAAAAAAGAGAAAAAACACTCCGCCAAATTTAGATTAGATTGGGGATTACAACCAAAATAAAACGCTATGTGAATCGATTGACGGCGCACTGGGTTTTACAAGCATGGGTTCGAAGCATTGCAGCAATTTCAACAAGGACAGTTTCTATTCTCCATCTTGGTGATTTCTTGGCGCAAAATGGATTTTCTCCTTTTTTGCCAGCAATTTCATGTGGGTTCACTTCTTCACCATTGGACAAAAATAACAATTAAACTAACTCAACATCATTCGCCAAAAATCAAAACACCACAGGTCACAGTTTTGGCGAATCACCGTCCGCAATTTTTGTAAGGATACTGACAGTGTCTCGTTGGATTGCCAGCCAACATTTTGGTGGCAAACAACTCTTCGACCCGCATTGCTGAAGATGAGTACCAATGGCAACGGTGACAACCAGCTCCACGCATCCGCAGCGCCGCGTCGCTCGGCGACAAAAACAACGGCGACTGCAACCGCAGACCGTCAGCTGCAGCGCTCGCACCTGCAGAAGCTGAATGAGGTGGTGAGCGTCGCGACGCGCCGCGTGTTCCAGTCGCCACTGCTGCTGCAGCATTCGCTCACGGACCCGAGCGCGATCCGCCAACAGTTGCCGGAGCTCTGCGCGTTCGTCGACGCGCTCTTCCAAGCATCAGATGCGGCAACGAATAACAAAAACGTTGCTGGTAGTATAGTTGTTGTTGCTAAAAGCGCTCAGCGCAATGCAGCGATCGTGCGCCGCGTGTTTCGAGACCCCGACGCGCAGTGGCTGACCCGTAGCGCCATGCAGAGCGGCGCGTCGGCACTGCTCTGTGGACAGCTACTGCGCTGCGCAGAGGAGCATTTCGCTGCACAGCAAGACCCAGTGGCTGCGAAATTGGTGATTCTGCTTCTCTGCGACCAGTTGCTCACGTCGTGCACGCTGCGCCTGGGAGCCTTCAGCAGGAACTGCGAGTGGCGCGACCGCAAGCCCGCGTACCACGCGATGCCTTGCTTCGCAACGTGGGACACGCTCTTCCCGTTCCTCGAGCGCATGGCGAAGCGCTTTCCGCAGTTGTGTACAGAAGTGTTTGCTACGTACACATGCGAAACACGACGACAGGATATGCCGACGCGTGTGAACTGCACCTTTGCGCATGTGGTTGGGCTCTGGCGACTGATGGAGTCGCTTGGTGGCGGTAGTGGCTTTGCATCTCAGGGCTCCAGCATTCCAGTTCGAGTCGCAGGTGGACCAAGTGGAGACTCGACAGCTGCGATGCTCTCATTACTAGACTCTGTTCTGCAGTTTACGGTCCGCAGCAGAGTGTTGGAGGTCGTGGTCAGCGATGAAAACCCAAGCCAACAGACTGATGAAGAAAACCAATTGAAGAGCGCGGCGTTCTTCGACGATCTGCTGATGGACAAATTCTTCAGCGGACTACAGGAGTTCATGTTCAGCTGCCCGCGCTCCAAGAGCATCGCTCGACACGCCCTGCAGAGCGCCATCGTGGATTCGATCGTAGAGTTCACCAGCACCCAAGGACCTCATAGTGAAGACCCGGATCCAGTACCAGAGGAAGCGACAAGCAGGAGTGTACCTGCGGGGCTAGCAGTGTTCACAGGCGTATCGTGTCTGTTTGTGAAGGGACTCGCTAGCAGCATCGTCACCAGACTGCTCACGAGTCTTAGGTCAAGCACCATCAGCACCAGCACCAAGAGCCTCGACACGAACCCGCTGCTCCTGTTCATCGTTGGCTTCTGTGCGCACGTGGATCTGGTGCCAATTGGTACAGTCCTTGGGTTGCTAAGCGATCTCTTGGACATGTACGCACGACTCGACGCATCACACCAAGAACTACGCATTCAAGCCGTGTTTTTCATGATGTACGTCGCGATCTACCGTACTGATGCCGTGTATACACTGCGTCGTGAACATGGTGATACAATCAACAACAGCAGCAGTGACGATGGTGGTGGTGGTGGTGACGACAGTGTTGAAGCCAACCCGTACCTGGATCTGCTCAACTTCCAGGATCGCTTCACTGGCGAAGTGGACAGTGCGCATTTCTACGCCCTGCCGGTCGAGTGGATGGCGCTTTTCTGGAAAGAGTGGTTCGCGTTCTCCGAGGATGACCTCGCGTCGTTCATTTCCGGTTATGGAGACTACCGCCAGCAGCACCAAGAAGTCCAGACCGGTGGGGAACCCTTGGAAGCGGTCGCTATAACCAAGCGTCTCCAGGAAGTAGAAGGAGCCTCGCAGATCGCATTTCGAGACGTCGACGGCGTGTTTGTGAAGCAGCTGCAGCTGCTCCGCCCGCATTTCATCGCTCCTGCCCACATTGACACGCTGCTGTTGGGCTCTCTACAGAGCGGAGAGCAGGATGATAGCAGTTCGCTCAAGCGCCTGTTAAGTGAAAGTCTGTACGGCACTCGACAACACTTGAAAAACAAGAAACAGCGCAGAGCGCTGGCTCCAGTCAACCCCGAGGCCGAGGAGCGCAAGCTCAACGTGCTCATGCTCCCCGAAGTGATGGAGACAGTGTGCTCGTTTATGAGCGCGAAGCGGCTCTGCCGACTCGCGGTGGTGTGCCAAGCATTCGCGGAGATCAGTCGCTCCAGTCGTTTGTGGCAGCAACTGTACAGCTCCCTCACAAGTAAGGACCTCGAGCCTGTATCATGCAACCACGATGCTAATTACCAGCATGACTGGCGGACAATGTACCGACAGCGCTGGGATGCACGCAAGAAACTGCGGAAGCGACAGCGCGCAGTCAATACCACGCATCAGCGGCTGCTTTTGGCCCACGACCCGGACAGTATCGACATCACCACCGGCGCCAATACCACTACAGTGGAGCTGCTCCCAGCTGAGCCGTTCACTGTTCGACTCTGCCATTTCTGTGGCTGTCATCGCATGCTGTCGTCCCAGTCCCAGATGGAGGAGCATCTGAAGACCCACAGACAGTTCAAGTGCGAAGTGGGGAGCTCATGTGGAGCCACGTTCCCGAGCCTGGCGCAGTTGAAGAAGCACATCAAGCAGCTCCACCCAACAGAAGAAGACTCCAGTGGCGCTGCTGCTGCTAATCAAGAAGCGAAGAAGAAGCCGCGGATCGCCTGTGGCTTTGCAGGCTGCACGAGGAGCTACACGTCGGCAAAGAGGCTCGAGACCCATCGAAAGCTCGAGAACCACTACGTGTGAACTTCTAGGATGGGGCAAAGTGACGACGAATAAAGAATGGCATTGATCGCCCATGAAGTCGGACACTTTTGATTATTCTGAGTATTCTTATTATTAGGGAGTGGAGGAGGGCCAAGTGTGGCTATCAATCTGTCATAAGAGGCCGAGGAGTCCTGCTTGTGTTCGCTTTCATTTTATCGCGCGCGCCACCACGCAACACGAGCGCTCGAGAGCCATTTCCCCACTGTTGTGATTGACCAAGAGAGGGGGAAAGTGGGGGAGAACCAACCAACATAATATGGACCGAGTCATCGGCGATGACGTGTCCACGGCCGACGTGCTCTGGTACGCGGCCGAGCAGATCGGTAAGAGCAGCAACGGCGACGAGATCCAGAAAATCTGCGACTACCTGGTCAAGTACGTGCCCGCACACTCGACTATGCTGGCGCTTGATATGCTTTTGTGAGGATCTCCCTAACAGTAGATTCTTGCTCAACTGCGTCGATAAATAGCAAGCACTGGTTCCAGACCGCCGGGGACTTGCGCATGGCCCAGCTAGCAACTGAGGAATGGCACTCGTACGTGAGCATGGCATTGTATTGCTTTGGCGCTGTATATATCCTGAATGTGGCTCTGTTGTGTTTGATACCCTTGATGACAGCCTGCAGATCCCCTCGCGTCTGAAGATCGCCGTGCAGCAGGTTCTTGATGAGGTGCGCTACCATCACCAGCAGCCGCTACCTCGAGGTGGAAGCCCCTATGGATATGCGAGTTACTATGCTGCAGCCGCCCAAGGCGAAGGCGACCAGCAAGCCTCATGGCCGATCGACCAATCAAGTGTTGCTGGGTATGAAGGATACTATTACGCTCAAGAAGCTTCGGCGTCATCAGCAGAAGCGGAACAGTACGCTCACGAAGAGCAACAGTACGACATGACCGACGCAAGCGCGAATGGCGTATCCTATGACTACGGCGGCGCTGGACCGGCCGCAGCTGAAGACGCTACGAACCACGTTACGAGCGAAGACTATTACAGCTACCACCACCGCCACCACCAGCAAGATGCGTACGCAGACGAGTCGAGCGAAGTCGTCGAGGCCCATGCTGTCGTCGTCGAAGAGGCAGCGAGCTACGAAGAAATTTTGGCGCCGATTTCGATTCAGCAGTGGGGCTGCCGCCAGTGCACGTTTCTGAACCCGATCTCCGAGTCTTTCTGCGAAATGTGCCACGACCATATCTCAGCATCCCCGGATATGGCTGGAGTCTCATTTACCGGAGCTCTTCCTGCTGCTACTGTGATGACGACACCAAAGCAGATTGCTTCGTACGGTGCTGGGTCCAAACCAGCAGGGTATGCGCCACCTCTAGCCTACGAACATGCTACTGTAGCGCCTTCACCACTGCCCATGTCTCCACTGTACTCTCCATCGGCACCGTCATACGATGAGACAATGGAGAGCGATGATGGCAATGACACCCTACCTCAAGCAGTGCTGCTGCCTCCAGCGCCGATTATTATCGCTCGTCCTGTATCACAAGGCGAGATCATCCATCCGACCAAAGTGGTGGTCTGTCAAGCACCACCACCACCACCGCCTCAGTCGGCTGAGAACTACTTTGCGCTGGCGTTCAAGGGCAAAGCGACTGGAGCTGCTGCTGGGCAACCGAACAGCCCAGGAGGAGGCAGTGGAGCCGCGGCCAAGAGCGATCGTGTGCGGCGAGAGAAAGATACGATCACCGAGTATTCATTTTAGAGCTCGTCTATAGCCAGACATTAACAGAGAGAGGCCATTGATTAGGAATCCAACATGAACCATGCCCTGCATTGAATGTGTAGCCATTTCGCAATTGGTTTTGAAGGTGTGTATGATTTTGACCTGGTGCAAACTTGTGTGGTGTTTGAGACATGTGCGCTCCACAGTACGGCTGTGGAGCGAAGAGCTCTCTTTGAATCTGTCTCTCCACAGGCAGCCAGCAACTGATCGCCTCATTCACCAATTCACCAAGCACCCGACTGCTTCACTCCACCCGCACACGTATCCATCCATCCGTCCATCCTCATGAGCGTCCGCGTGGTCAAGTCCTTCGTGAACGGCAAGTCCGTCTCGTCCTCCGCCGCCAAGAGCATCATGCTGCTCAACGCGACCACAGGAACCCCTGAGACGCAGTTCGATTGCGCAGACGCCTCGCTCGTAAGTGACGCCGTGGACGCTGCGCGCAAGGGCCAGCAGCACTGGAAGACTCTCGCGCCAGCGGAGCGAGGCGCCGTGCTGCGCCGCGCCGCCGACATCCTCACCAAACGCAACGACGAGATCGCGCACCTCGAGACGGTCGACACGGGCCGCCCCATCGCCGAGACGTCGATCGTCGACGTCGTGAGCGCGACCGACTGCCTCAACTACTACGGCGGCATCCTCCCGTCGATTGGCGGCCAGAGCCTCGACTTGCCTGGCGGCAGCTGGGCGTACACGCGTCGCGAGCCGTTGGGTGTGACCGCGGGCATTGGCGCGTGGAACTACCCGCTGCAGAGCGCGGCGTGGAAGTCCGCGCCGGCGCTCGCGTTCGGCAACTCGATGGTGTTCAAGCCCTCGGAGGAGACCCCGCTGTCGGCGCTCAAGCTCGCCGAGGCGTACCTGGAAGCCGGTGTCCCTGAAGGTGTGTTTAACGTCGTCCTCGGTGCGGGCGAGACGGGGAGCGCGCTCGTGACCCACCCTGGCGTTGCGAAAGTGTCGTTCACCGGATCCGTTGGCACCGGCACGCGCGTGTACGAGAGCGCGGCGCGCGGACTCAAGAAAGTGACGATGGAGCTCGGCGGCAAGTCGCCTCTGATCGTGTTTGAGGACGCCGACCTCGAAGAAGCCGTCTCCGGAGCGATGATGGGCAACTGGTACTCGTCCGGCCAGGTGTGCTCGAACGGCACGCGCGTGTTCGTGCAGCGCCGTATCTTTGACAGGTTTGTGGCGCGACTGCACGAGCGCACGCTGAAGCTGAAGATCGGCGACCCGCTGGACCCGAAGACCGACATTGGCCCGATGATCCACGAGAAGCACATGCACCACGTGCAGAAGTACATCGCTAAGGGTGTCGAGGAAGGCGCGACGCTGCTCAGCGGCGGCGGGCAGCGCATCGCGCCTACGCCCGAGTCCAAGAACGGCTACTTCCTGACGCCCGCGATCTTTGTGGACTGCAAGGACGACATGGCGATCGTGCGCGAAGAGATCTTTGGCATGGTCATGTGCGTGCTGCCGTTCGACAGCGAGGAGGAAGTACTCGCGCGCGCGAACGACACGGAGTTCGGGTTGTCCGCAGGCGTGTTCACCAAGGACCTGCAGCGCGCGCACCGCATGGTCGCGAACCTCCAGGTGGGCACGTCGTGGATCAACAACTACAACCTCGCGCCGGTCGAGACCCCGTGGGGCGGGTATAAGAAGTCTGGGCTCGGCCGCGAGAACGGACTCGCCGGCATCGAGTCCTGGACGCAGCTCAAGTCGGTCTACGTCGAGATGAACAATGTCTGGTGCCCATACGCACAGTAAAGGTTTAGCATATAAGATAAGCTCCGAATATGTCTGTTCAAACAAAGCAAAGACGGTGATATTTTTTTTTACTGTGAATACATTTCATTAGATGTTGTATGTCTTCTAGGCAACAGCGCGCTCGACCAGTTGCTTGTCGCGGATCTCGAACACGCCCGTGAAGCAGTCGGTGATCTCGTCCTCGTGATGCGTGATCAGGATCAAGTGCGTCGCGCTGTTCGCGAACTCGCCGATCGAGTTCACCACGCGGAGCACGTGCGCGCGGTTGAACGGGTCGAGTCCGTGGGTGATCTCGTCCAGGATCAGCACTTCGGGGCAGGATGCGAGCGTGCGCGCGATGAGCACGAGCTTCTGCTCACCCTGCGACAATTCCGACAGACTCCGCGTGTGGATCGCATCCATGGGCAGGTTGAGCAGCTTGGCGGCAAGGTGCGCCTTCTCCACCGACTTGGCGTTCTCCAGGATCAGATCAAACGCTGTTGTCGTCGTAGTCTTCTGTGTCATTTTGTCGCTTGTGACATCTCCAGCGATTTGGTCTTCTTGAAGCAGCACACTCTGGTGCAATAGCTGGATATGCTGATCGGTCGACACTGCACCAATTTTCTTGCGTGTGGCGTGCAACATGTTGTCGCTTCCAACATAGACGTCTCCACTTGTGAGTCCGTGCCCTGGCGTCTGCATCAACACGCGCATTAAGGAGCTCTTTCCCGATCCATTGGGGCCGAGAAGCACCCAGTGCTCGTGGCGGTGGCGAGCAAAGTCGATCGTGTCCAGCAGCACGCGCTTGCTGTCGTACGCGATCGACACCTGGCGGAGCTCAATCGCTGGACCCTGTTGTTGATCGGTAGTAGTACCTGGTTGCAGATGTTGTTGCTGACAATCAAAGAGCTCCTGGACGATCGAGATCATCTCGGGCTCCGTCATCTGCGGTCTCTTGCAGTGCTCTTCGTCCAGGAATGACCGCAACTGGCTGAACAGCGCGTCCTTGTCCGCTTCCGCCTCTTCGTCGACTTGGCACGGAAGGAACTCAAGCTCAGTGGCGCTCTCGTTGGTCGATGATAGATTAGTGGTCTCTGGGCTTCCATCTTGCTTTCGCAAGAGCACCATGTGCGTCAGGATCTCTGGGAACACTTGCTCCAACCGGTTCGCGACGAGCAGCACTTGTGTGCGGTACGCGTTCGCGTCATTGCGGCCGCCTGTCTGGACCAAGAGCCGCGTGAACCCTCGTGTGAGCTGGCCGAGCATCCACTCGAGCTGCTTCCTTGCGGCAACGTCGAGTCCGTCAAACGGCTGGTCCAGGATCAGCACGTTCGCGCGCGGGACCTTGAGCAGCGTCTCAGCGAGCATGAGCTTGCGCATCTCGCCCGTCGACAGGTGCTTCACGTGCGACTCCCACACTGGGTACAGTCCCAGTCTCACGATCAGGTCCCGCGCACTGGGGGAGCCCACGCCACCGAGTACGTTCGCGACCACTTTTTCGCCATGACGCGCGACAAACTCGCGATGTGCGTCGAGACTGAGGCTCGAGATGCGACAGCGCCTTCTGTCTCCGCTGCCTCGCTGAGCTTGTGATGCAGCAGACTGCTGCAGCTGGTTGAGGAAGCGGGACTTGCCGCTGCCGTTCAGACCCAGGAAGCAGTGCACGTCGTTCGGATACAGCTCGTACGACGGTGCGAGCGAGAGCAGCGGCTCCAGGTCCTGCTCGTCTTGTTCTTGAGTGTGGAGAAACGGGTTCTTGTACACTGGTGCAGCGCCAGGAGCGGCAGCAGCAGCAGGGTGTCTAGCGCCGAGTCCGCCGCCACTTACAAGAGATAAAGGGCGACGAGCGCTGCTGGTGGTGGTGTTAATGGCTGCGCGAAGAGCGCGGCGCTGCGCGAGCGTCAGCAATAGCGTCACCATCGGAACTTGCGCGTGCGTGTCAAAATAAGCTCACAGTGGCTTTTGCGCTGTTATTTGGAGGAAGTAGACTATACCTCAAAACAGATTGAGCACCCCTTCTTAGCAACCTCAGAGTGTATGTTTCCTCATTAGTATTCGCTGGAGGTCAAAATAGGCATTGCGCAATCACCATTGTGTTCTTTTTAGTGGCCTCAAACTTCAGAATGAGAGGTGATCTTCTTTGATCCATCCAAGTTTTCCATTCTTCTTGGACATTTTTTTCTGGATATAAACAAGAGCAGAAGAACATCGCACCTGAATGCTCGCGCTTGGTAATTCGAGAAATCAAGCATCGACATGCGGCGCGCATTCAAGAGTTGTTTTGCTTGCAGATAAGGAGATTCGTTTGGCGTTTCTTTGGAGTACTATGGAACTATAGCATTAAAGACTCTCCTCGTATGCATGCTCGGTGCAAAAAGCCCTCGGTCTTTCACGGATTCGCTTTCTGAGAGCGGCGACGCTCATCAGTCAGCATCATGATCAGTTCAATCATCACGATGATGGCGGTGGATGACACGAGATTTTTCCAGCCGGAAAAAGAGACGTGAAGACGTAACCCACAAAATTTCCGCGATCAAATTTACCCATACATTCTATACAAACGTCAAGAGAGCTCTCTATTAAAGAGGGTTCGCGGAAAATAATCATGGATTGACCTCTTCTCCCAAGATGGAATGCCCACCGTATACTGGTATACCTGTGTACATAATTTGTGGTATATGGTGAGTACACCCCGTATTAGTGACAATTATAGATAAAAACAAAGTTGCTGACCTTGTAACTGTGACACACGCGCGCCAAAAGCGTAGCCGCTCGCGTCACTCGGAAGTGCAACAACAAGAAGAGATTGAATAGAATAGATATGTATGGGAACAGCAACTACCAGCAGCAGCAACCGCAGCAGCAGTATGGGCAGCAGTACCAACACGCGCCAGCAGCAGCAACACCACAGTATCAGCAGCAGCAATTTGGCAGTGCGCCTCCGCCTCATACAGAGCAGCAGCGGGTAATCTTCAAGGCACGCACTGACCCGCGGCTTGCTGGTGACTCCATTAACCTCTCTCTTCATGCTCTTCATGCTGTTGTAGCTCCATGACCAGCTGATGCAGCTGCAACGCGAGAAAGGAGAGGCCGACGGCATGTTGCAGATCCTGCGCGCGAAGCTGAGCGAGGCCGAGGAAGACAACTTTGAGCTGCGCGCGAATGCGCTGACGGTCGAGGCGGAGCTCGCGTACGAGGCGAAGAAGAAAGAGGAGCAGCTACAGAAGCAGATGACGTCCATGGAGTCGCGTCTGAGCTTTCTGACAGATCAGCTCAAGAACGCCGAGCGCGTGAAGCTGCGCGCGCTCCGTGAGGTTGAGGAGCTGCAGCAGAAGCAGTTGCTCGAACAGAAGCGCCTGGACGCGGAGAAGCGGCTGCTCGCGACCAAGAAGCGCAAGCACGAGAGCGTCATGATCGCAGCGAGCCAGACGCTCATGACGCGCATGCAGCAGTCGTCCTCTCAGGCGACCACGCCGCCGTCTTCTGCGTCGAGTCTCCGAAATAATCATAATACTACGAATGTGAGCACGAGCGTCGCCGCGATCCAGACCGAGCCGCTGCAGGACACACACGGATACGCTCAGGTATGTGTGACACGAAATTGTGTTGTTATTGCGCTTTATTGCTAGTCACACTGGATCATATACGCACTCACTCCATCTTTATATGACGTTTAGGAGAATGCTGAGCTGCTGTCGAAGCTCATGAGCAGCTTCTCTCGCGACTTGCTGACATTGTTCAACGGCGCAAACGGCGCAGTGACCAGCGCACCAGGTGATGGCAATGACGGCGCAGCGACAGTCAAACCGCCGACACCTATTGTTGCAGCAGCAGCAGCTATGCGCAGTAGCACGCCACACTCGGAGGGCTCAGCCACCACCCAGCCGATCGCGTTCTCCCAGAGCGTGTTTTCGCAGATCGCCGGCCAAGCGCACGCTCAAGCTCAAGCTTCGATGCTCAGCTTTGCGATGGAGACGAATCTGAACCAAGCCGCATTTGCGACCGAGCGCGCGAAAGATCTGTACGACACGCTGGGCAAAATGCTCAATGGGGAGACGACGGTGCTCGCGCTCGCCCCCGTGTTCATCAAGTATCTCGCCGCGCCGACAGATCTGGACGTCGATGTGCTCTCGAGCGTCATGCGCGTCATGTACTTTGTCATGCACCACAGCGAGCGTTTCCAGCGGTTTCTACTCATCTCGGGCTCTGCTGCCACCACAACAGGCAATTCGGCATCTAATGGGGGCATCTCATCAAGAAACGGGGCTCCGTCGTCAGCATCATCATCATCGTCTTCGGGTCTGATGGACCACCCTCGCATTTCGCTACCAGGACTCAAGTTTGCCTCGCTGGACGACTACCTCGCGTCAAGAAACGACCACAGGCTGCTGGACGAAGAGCCGTCGTCCGCGGAGAGCGCCTCGGAGCTCAAGCAGCAACGGTCCAAGCTGCTGAGTGCGCTTTGTCGTGTGATTCGAAACTACGTGAACCAGCCGGTGGTCGTCGAGAATGGGCTCTGCGTGCTGAGCTTCTGGGTGGACCTCGGCATCGCGACTCCTTCAGCGCAGCCTGATTTCAAGCCGCTGCTCACTGGGAATGTGATCCAAGACATCCTGCTCGCGCCGAAAGGACTCCCGCACCTCAAGTGCCAAGCGCTCAACCTGCTCACGCAGTTGCTGCATTTCCACGACATCTTTCCGGAGATCGAAGCTTCGGCGAAGAAGTCGCTGCTCTTCAACCGCTGCGCCAAGATGCTGCTGAGCAGCCAGTCGAATTTGGAACCCACCACGTCGACAACGTCCGCTTCGACTACCAACACCACGGCAACGGCGCGCGACATGAAGAGGCTGCAGCTCCAGATCGTGCACGTGCTGCTTGCGATCGTCATGTCCTTTCCATCGACAGGAATCAGGTTTGTGCTCGAAGCCACGAGGGGCCATGCAAATGACGCGGATGGACACCGGTCTGTGATTTATTATCTGGCGCAGCTGCTGCACCAGGAGACCTTCGAGGCGCGGATCTCGAAGTGCGGCACCAGTACAAATACCGGTACAAATGATACAAGGAGAGGAGGAGTGATGATGATGGGGAGCCGCGGGAATAGGACGAGCAGTAGCGGCGACTGGGATTGCGCCGCCGCCGCCGCGGAACAGCGCTTGCTGCGTGATCCGCTGCGCCTGAGCCTCGTGCGCGACGCGTTCACGCTCATGAGCCTGCTCGTGCGGTACGTGGACCTGGGCAGCGAACTGGACGGCGCCGAGCACGAGCACGCGTTCCTCTCGGTGTTGCATCTGCTGAGCGCCAGCCACTTTGACGCCGGCGCAGGTGGCGGTGACAACCAGAGAGAGAGCAGCAACACCAACGGCAACCACAACGACTCGATCTCGAAAACCGCCCGCGCGCTCATCTCGATGACGCTTGTTCTGTAACAGTCGTCGCCCAGCAGCGACCGCAACAAGCCCTAAGGCACCAGCACTGAGACCCCGCGCTTGCTTGCTTTGCTCATTTGCGAATTTGCACACAACCAGCAACAACAACAACAAAAACAACAATCCCCAACCGTCACACAACAACTATCAACGGCAATGGTGCTCAACAGTGGAGTCGAGATTGCACACGGCAACGTGGACTCGATCAAGATGGCGACCATCGAGGAGCAGGAGGCCAAGGTGAACGCCGTGCGCGCTCACGATCCCGGCACCGATCACGACCGTGCGCTCGTGCCTCGAGGAGTTTGAGAACGACAGCGTGCAGCGCCTGCTGCTGCGCTACTCTGGTGCGGACGTACTCCCGAACGGATGGCGCGACGGCCCGGAGAACAAGGGCATCAAGGTCTCGTACGGCGAGGTGACCGGCAGCGACTGGTACACGATGCGCACGACGGGCAAGCTGCGCGTGAGCGCCACGAAGGCCGCGAAGATCCTCATGGCGGCCAACATGGTGCCAAAGTTCGACGAGATGACCAAGGAGGTGAAGCTTCTGGAGCGATTGAGCGAGGCGACTGAGGTGCGCCTCGTGTCAGCGAAGAGCGTCATGTTCACGTCTGCGCGCGACTTTTGCGTCGCCAGCACGGTGCGCAGGGAGGCGAGCGGCCGCATCTTGATCGCGACGCGCTCGGTCGAGCACCCGCAAGGTCACCAGAAGGGGTACACGCGCGCGTTGATCTACATCTCTGGGTACATTGTGACGCCAGACCCGAAGGACCCGAACGCGTGCGAGATGTCGGTGGTCGCGCACATGGACCTCGGCGGCAACATGCCAGCGATGGTGGTGCGATACCTGGGCCTCTCGGCGCCGATCAAGCTTGTGCAGAAGATTGACGAAGTGACGTACGCGGCACGATCATAGACAGACAGAAGACGAAGACGAAGAGAGAGAGAGAGATGGCGCGCCGCCACCCGAGACACGCACAAGCACTTTAATTCCCCACGGCGGCGACGCGCATCATCCGTTTGTATTATTAAGAACTACTACTTCCTCGCCCGATGTATCACTATTATAATCTATCGGCTAAACAAGATTTATATATTCACTTCCACAAGCAAGCAAGCAGCTTACATCTTCGCTTTGATTGCATCGCATTCGCAGGTTTCTCACATCATGTACCTTTTAGAACCCAAGGAAGGCAAACAAATCAACGGAACCAAATGCGAATTGGTCGTGCGGGTCTATAAATAGCTTTGAACCTCACTTTTACGGGGACATGCGAGAGAGAAGCCAGTCTATATTTAGAAGAGACGGTGGAGGAAAGGACTGAAAGAAAGCAACAGCGAAGGTTGTTTGCGCCATGTAAAGGTCGCATGAGGAGGATCCACAGACAAGCAAGCAGCTGAGCAACTTGCTTGCCGCTTGCGGCTATCCTTCACCTCGAGAGATTCAGTGCAGAGTTGCATGGGTGGCTGGGTGCAATTTGTGCCGGGGGGTTGTTTGCCTGCGCCTTGTGTGCGTGTGTGACGCAAGTTTCTGTGGTTGCGTTAAGCGAGAAAAGAGATCTTGAAAAGGTGCAAACTTGTCACTGTGGTGACTGGTTATGGTCCCCATTGTGTGGTGGTCGACGCTTGCTGTAGACTGAATGACTGGTGTGTGGGGCCAACTGACCGACTGACTGACTGGCAGACTGGCTTGCGGGGTGTCGGAGGGCGGGCGACATCAAAGACCGCCTCTGTCACATAACAATAACATTTGACGCGCAATTGCACGCATTCACCCACCATCGTGTCCGACGTTGTCGCAAGCGTGCGGATTGCTCGCAAGAGAGAGCGACTTGCTTGCCTTGTCAGCAAGCGACAAGTGCGGTTCGAATGAAAACCAACAACAGGATCACGGGTTTCACTCGAAGTGAAGGCCAAAAGGCGTAATCAGTGCGCGTAATACCTTGCAAATTGCGAGCATAAATATCGAGAGAGCAATCTCTTCAAGCAAGCAACAGCTTCCAACAAGCAGCACTCAACACAGTCAACACACCAAACAGTTTGGTGCGCTGACGCCTTCACGCTGCCACCAACAGGACAACAATGTGGTCATTGCTGCTAAACATGATTTAATGACGTTCGGTTGTTCCTGGCTGGAGCCACAGCCTTTCCCTTCTTTGGACAGCGTTTGGTCAGCTTGCGTGCTCCCTCTGGTCGTCATTTTTTGTCACTCTGAGTGTTTGTTATCTGGACAAATCGTCCAACTCACACACCTTATCCTGACTGGATTCGCGTGTGTGTGTGTGTGTGTGTGTGTGTTGTTTGGATGCATCACAAGACCGAGGCATGTGGAGACTTGTTAAGACGACTGCGGGTGTGACGGCCGGGTGTCGTACAGCTCATAGGTCGGTCCATCTGAAGTGCTTCAGAAATGCCAGCGAGAAAGCTGAGCTTGCTCCAGTTACAGATACAATAGGTAGCAAAGGAATTTTCCTGGACCACCACACACAGAGACCCCTTAAGGGCAAGTGCTGGTGGTGCTAATCACTCATTACAGGCTCTCTCTCTCTCTCTCTCTCTCTCTCGTACGTTCACCTGTAGACAACTAATGTGCCAACACCTTCAAATGCGTCATGGTCATTATTGCTGGCAAAGCAGAGTGAGAAGGAACATGGGTGACGGAGATCCTATTACTACTGATTGGCAACATGGGAGTACGACCCACACAGCGGTACGGGGTTTCGTGCTGCCACGGACGTCAATTGATGATAGTTGCTCGCCTGTATAATGAACCATTCTGCCCTTTGGCTCTCTCACAAGAGCAGCTTTGGCTCCCCATTCATCAAAGCCACATCGCATCACTGCTGGCGTCGCCTTAGCCAAGCAACCAAGCAATCAACCCAAACCAATGCGCGCACGGGGGCTACTCGCAAACTGAAGTGGGCACTGCCCGTGCAACTATAATATCATGCAGCATGATGCAAATACATGGTACCTGCCTGCTATTGTGATCTTTGTGCATAAACCAAAAGGCACTACAGTAAGTACATCGCTCGCAACGCTCTGTGCTCAAACGAGTGGAGGCCATTTCACGCGTCGCGCTCGCTTATTAACCGCGTGTTGGTTGGCAGCAGCACAAGTCGCCAGAGCCAATGCGGTTTCCGATACATATCGGGAGTTGTGCTGGCCACGCATTTTTGGTGGCGGGTGCTTGCGTTGACGCGCAGCCACTGCTTGTCACTGCTCTTGAGCTGCTGTTGCTTGCTTGGCAATTGCGCAATGGGGTCTTGTTGACGTGCGCTGCTGGCCCTCCGGTGCTACTGTCCTCCTGTTTTACTGCGTTGGAAACCACAAGATTAAGAGGAGGAAGCAGATTGGAGCAAACTGGCACCAAGCAGCATTTTGGTCCCACCCATCTCCCTGCCATTCGCGCAAACACGCTCAAGCGAGCGAGCGATCCAAAAGCGTTGGTGATCCAGCCGAGTCACTCGTTAAACACCGTGGTAAAAAAAATGAAGCTCCATCGATGACAGCGTGGCGGCGTCCTGGTAGATTGAGAAATGAGTGTGTGTCCTAGAGACTAGAGAGAGCAGAGCGAAGCGAGCGAGAGCGTCACTGGGCTCTGGGTCTGAGCATCACGTGACCTGCAATAGCTGCGTCACCAGCCAACGGATATGTTACTTCCAGCCCACAATTCTTTGAATTCGCATATTTATTTTCCATACTCGCTATTCATTTGTTTTTAAAGACCAACAAGATTTTGTATTTGCATGATTTGGCTCGATACATAATTACAGATATGCAAATACAGAGGGGTTACACAAGTTTTTTGTCCCCCCACACCACCAGCACTCGATCGGCGCGTCACCGCCTCCCTCCATTTGGTGACGTCATTGAAGTTCCCACACACAGTTGATCCAACCCCTCCAAAAACCAGCTTTCAAAAGTAACAGAACACCAAAAACCACATTAAAAGTAACAATTCAAACCAAAATCGTGCCATTCGTGTTACTTTGCCACTTCATACCCTTACTTCACTCCAGTTTGCGCGCACACACACACACAGATGGCTGACCCCGCAATTTTTTCCAAACCGAAGATTGGAAGAAGGGCTTGCGTTTCATTGGCACTTTGCGCTTTGATCCGCCACCAGCAGCACCTGCCTGCCTCTTCACCTCCCTCACTCCGCGATCCGCCGCCCCCTGCTCGCCACCATGCTGCGCCGCTTCTCGTCCGCGATCCTCAAGACCCAGCAGCGCGCGTCGCTCTCCGCCGCTGCTTCCTCGGCCCAGTTCTCCACCGCGACTGGCGCGAGCCTCACGATTCCGGGGATCTCGTCCGACGTCCGCCATGTACGTTGCGGAACCATTTTGCGCGTTATGGCGCTGTTTATGATGCTGTTGTAGTAGCAGAGATGATATATATATCGAGCAGTAGATTATGCGTGAGCATGTGGAGAGAGATGGTATTGACGTTCTGTTCTTTGCTGTGTTGTGGACTGCGGATGGTTACAGAACTGGACGTATGAAGAAGTGAAGGAGATCTACGACCAGCCGCTGCTGGAGCTCGTGTACAAGGCCGCGACCGTGCACCGCATGCACTTTGACCCGAGCGAGGTACAGCAGTGCACGCTGCTGTCGATCAAGACCGGCGGCTGCACGGAGGACTGCAAGTACTGCTCGCAGTCGTCGCACCACAAAACTTTTGTCAAGCCGGAGCCAACTAAGAAGGTATGGCGCGTAGCTAAGCTATGTATGATCACAGGTGTTCCTTCATGGGTACCGGTGTTCTGACGTTACTGTGGTGTCCTTCCTCTCTTGTGATTTTCTTGCATAAATCAGGTGCAAGAAGTGATTGAGATGGCGAAGCGCGCCAAGGCTGCGGGCAGCACGCGCTTCTGCATGGGCTCGGCGTGGCGAGAAGTGGGCAAGAAGAACGCGTTCAAGCACATCTTGACGATGGTGCGCGAAGTGAAGGCCATGGATATGGAGGTGTGCTGCACGCTCGGCATGCTCACGGAGGAGCAAGCCGTGCAGCTCAAGGAGGCGGGTCTCTCGGCGTACAACCACAACTTGGACACGAGCCGCGAGCACTACGCCAAGATCATCACCACGCGCACGTACGACGACCGTCTCGCCACGATCGCGAATGTGCGCAAGGCCGGCATCTCAGTCTGCTGCGGTGGTATCCTCGGCTTGGGTGAAGAGAAGCACGACCGCATCGGTCTGCTGCACACGCTGTGCACGATGGAGGAGCACCCAGAGTCTGTCCCAGTCAACGCACTAGGTACGTTTGTATGTTTGACAAATTGCCACTTACCTTGTCAGTTGTACTAACGATTGTTTTGCTCTGCTGCTTGTTGTGATACAGTTCACGTGGAAGGAACGCCTCTCTTTGACGAGGACATTCCCCCAGTCACGGCGTTCGACATGGCGCGCACGATCGCGACTGCGCGCATCCTGATGCCGAAGACCATGGTGCGATTGTCCGCCGGCCGCATGTCGTTCACGGAGGCGGAACAGGGTCTCCTGTTCATGGCGGGTGCGAACTCGATCTTCAACGGCGATACGCTGCTGACGACGTCGAACCCAGCGTTCGAGAAGGACAAGGCGATGTTCGAGCGCATGGGGCTGACGGGCAAGCCAGCGCACCAGCCGCACAAGCAGACGCCGTACATCGTCAAGGTCACGCACTCGGCGCCAGTTGAGACCGAAGACGAGCACCTGCGCGTGGCGTCCATGTAAATACAACGAGTGTACGTATTGTCGATAAAGAAAAGAAACAAGCCAGCCATTTTGATGTGTGTATCTATCGGGATCTTTGGTTGGCGAGTGTGTTAACATTATGCGATAGGATAGGCAGCAAGCAAGACCGCGGTGTGCGGGAGTGCAATAGCAACAACCAGTGAAGTCCACAAGAGAACGAGAAAGCCACAAGCAAGTAAGCAGTCTATTGTCTCTGAGAAGAAGAAAAAATATGGTTCATGTGTTAACGTGCTGAGTCTTAATTACTTTTTGAAGGACGCCTTCTGCTGCTTGGGCTGCTGGCGGCGGTCTTTGCTGCTCATGCGCGCTTTGGACACCGGCTTTGGCGCTTTCTTCTGCTTCTTGGCTGCCGGTTGCTTGGACGACGCGTCGCCCTCTTTGTCGGCGGCATCGTCTTCACCATCAGCGGCGGCTTTTCGCTTCTTCTCCGCCGCGAGCTTGAGGATCGTCTCGTGGTCCAAACGGCCGTCGTCGCCCTCGTCCTCGTCATCCGGATAGAACTCGGCCATGTCGCTGTCCTCTGCTTCGTCGTCGTCGTCTTCGTACACTTCCTCTTGATCGTCGTCCTCATCACCATCATCGTCGTCATCATCGTCGCTATCGTTCTGTGGCTTCTTTGTCTTTTTGCCCGCCGCTTTCACAGCAGCACCAGCGTCACCTTCGTCCTCGTCGTCCGAGAGCAGCACCTGCGCGTTCTCAAACTCGAACGCGTTCGCGTCAAAGTCGTCTTCTTCCTCTTCGTCGTCATTCTCACCATCGCCGCCTTCGCCCTTCTCGCCGCTCTTGCGCTCCGTGAACTTGACGTGCTCCTTGAGCCGCAAGAACTTCTTGCCGCGCACGTGCTTCTCGACCTCGGACGGGATGCGGTTGAGCACCGTGTTGGTCACGTTGCAGAACAGGCTCTTGGGCTTGCGGCGGTGCGCCACGATGTACGGCTCGTACTTGGAGTAGTCGTAGCAGTACCATTCCTTCGCCTTGACGAACTTCTTGGACTTGAGGTGCGTCTCGATCGCGTCCTTGCGCGGCAGCATCTCGTGCTGCGTCAGCTCGCAGCGCACGCGCACGCGCCTGTTGTCGCCCTCGCCCGTCTCGACGGCCTCCAGGAACTCGTGCTCTGCCAGCAGCTTCTTCACGTCCGCATCGTCGATGACCACAAGCTTCGCAGTAGCAGCAGCTGCAGAGGAGCTCATCTTGCTAATGGCGTAACGCAACGTGCGTGTGTGAGTATGTGTCCGATAATATGGTTGCAAAAAGAAATCGATACAAATTTGGTGGCCACCAATGTGCACAAAATGGTGTGAGCCACACTAGTTCACAAACAGAGAAGAGCACTTTTGGCTGGGTTTTTGCTGTTTCAAATATCCATACGTTAAGTACTTAATTGACAGCTGAGCTTTACCATACTTTAACCAAGACAATGAAGTTGAAGTTTGTTGGCTTCGCCACCATCAAGGCACCACCACGCGCAATTACAAGTATGGAAGTATGTAGCAGCCGAGGCGGCTGAAGTGTTTGTTGCCAGTTAGTTCACCCCCGACTGCCGTTGAAGCGGTTTGCCCCTTTGATTAGAGTCACCAGCGCTGTCAAGGTGGGTTGAAAGCGAGGCGGCACACCGTCGGCAGAAGGCCATCGAGCAGTGAGTGCTCCCTCTCATGGTTGGAATATGAAAGACAAGAAACTAAGAACCAATAGCATGCTAATAATACATTATTCATCGAAGCTCCGCCGTCAATAAGGAGCGCGCTCACCCGGGGTGCTCGGACGTTCATTCACTCTCTCCTCACCGCGTCCCAGCAACTACAGCAGCTCATTGGCTGGCCGCTCACTAGCAGCGGTAGCTTCAGCATGCCCACGCTGCTTGCATTTCCCCACAAGGTCGGGCTTATAAGACCGTCTGCCACTTTGGTCGGAGGTGGTTGTTGACCGACTGGATGAGCGGCGCGGGTGCGAACGCCGCGTTGCCTCGTCCGCCGTGCATGTTCTCGTCCAGCGTGAAACACATGAGCAGCATGTTGACCGTCGTTTCGTAGATCTGATCGCGCGAGGGTACGTACGTACGTACGTACACGTCATAGAAAACAGGCGTCAGTTCTTTATCAACTGTGTCGACAATGGTGTTGGGCTAATAATCAACTTACCGTCATGAACGCTTGCGCCACGGCATAGGAAAAGAACAGGATCGCCAGCAACGGAAGCAGCGGCGACGAGATCTGTGTGACGTGTGTGGTGCATCATCCACAAACCCACACCAATGTGTCAGCATCAACCAACCAATTTCGACACCTCATCATTACCTCCATTTTGCACCCAAACACTCACGTCTTGTAGCAGGAACCACGCGATGAGGCAGGTGACGGTGCACACAATCAGCTTCCCGAGCAGCACGGACGCGTGTCCGATCCGGTTCAACGCGCCGATGCGAAGCAGATTCGACCCGATCAGCGTCGTCGCCAGCTACAAGTGCGCACAAGGATCGAAGCAAACGCACACAACGGTCAGCCTCTGAACCATTTTTCATACTACCGTAGAGGAAGACCGAACCACGGACGACAAGCACCGCTGGAGGGCGTGCCCAGTCAGTGCGCTGAGATGTACTACTACGTAGTAGTAGTATGTACCTTGGCCGACGGGTAGAAGCTCGTGCCCTGGATCGCTGTGATGTAGAACGACTCCTTGCAGATGAACTTGAGGCAGGACTTGAAGATCCAGATGCAGCACTGTGTTCACAACAGGCAAGAGTTTTGTCTTGTGAGTCCCAACAACAACTTACCATCGCAGTCAATCCACTTCAAGCAACAGACTCGACTTACGCAGCAGCACTTTGCGAGCACTTCGGTGATCGGGTTGCTGTCGTAGTCGTTCTTGTCCTCGAGGTACATGAAGAACGACCGGATGTACGCGACCGGCGAGACGACCGCCGAGCTGAGCGCGAGCGTGCCCAAGTGGAACTTGAACGTCGACTTGATCGCGTACGCGACCGGGTCCACGAGGCGGATCATTTTCTTCGCCGTCACGCGGTCGTCCGCCGAGAAGTACCAGACCGACACCGCGGTCGCCGTGATCATCTCGCCGATCTGCAGGATGAACGTCGCCGACCAGTAGATCCCCCACGCGTGGTACAGAAACAGCCACCGGAGCGTCGTGTTGATGCGGAACGACTCGGTCTCCACCTGGATCGTCGCCGGTTGGCTCGCTGTGATGGTCGCGATCCGCGACGACGTCTCCCCAGCGCCAAAGAGGCAGATTGTGACGATGATCGCCCACCAGAAGAGCAGGATGAGCAGGCCGTACGTCATGAACGGCACCACGAGCAGCTTCTTGAGCTGCGAGAGCGCGCGCGACGCGTGCGTGATGAACGCGGCGCCGAGGATCAGCCGCGGGAGCATCGCGAACGCAAACACCAAGAACAGGATCGCGCCGACCGACATCACGACCGCGCCGAGCTGCAGCGAGCTGCGCATCGCTGGGTCGTTCGTGTAGTACAGCGGGCTCGAGGCCGCGACGAGCAGCCGGTAGCTACCGTACGTCAGGATGCCCTGGATGCTCACGGTCGAGAGGAACACCGTGAAGCACCCGCAGTAGCGGAGAAACACCAGGTAGAGCGCGGCGAGCCCGAACGTGACCCCGCAGCAGATGATCAGCACTTCCCAGCACTACAGCATAGGAGATAGATGATACAATAATGGTTGGATAGTCAGGTCAGTCAGCAAAGAACCCACAGGCACACATGATGAAATTTAGACAGCACACCTCGCCAAGGGCGCCAACGAAGCGGCCGATCGTGTCTTGAAGCTGCGCGATCATCACGGCTTCGTTTTTCACTGCGTACAACACGCCACCAAACAAACAAACGCAGTCACACTGTTTGTCAACCAACCACATCTATCTATCTAGATAGATAAATAGATAGGTGTCCTCCTAGAGTGGACACATTGAAAGACGCTCACGACACACGTACCTTCTGCTGGCGCGCACACGTACGTCCACGCGTGGGTCGCGTACGACTTGAATGCAACCGGAGAGAGCTCCATGGTGCCGTTTTCCCCACGGTGCGTCTTGCCATTCTCCAGCAGCGGCAGGTCCACGACCAGGTCGACGCCGTCCGTCTCTGGACACGCGTCCACACAGAACCCAAAGTCCGGGTTCTTGCGAAAGTCTGGAAAGTACACAAAGCGCCCCGCGCCGCACGCCGTGCCCTGGAAGTCCACACCGTCCTTGATGTACTTGGCAAAGCTCACGTTGCTCTCGCGCGTGAACGCGTACACGCCCAGCACGATCATGCCGACCCAGTACGCGATGAACACGCCCAGGAAGAAGACGTCGGTGCAGCTGCGTTTCGCGCGGATGCCACCGCGGAAGCTTCTCCGCAGCAGCGACGACGAGCCCGTGCTCGGCGACAGCGCCGCCGCGGTCGTGTGGCTGCCCTGGCTGCCAGGGATGCCTCGCGGACTCAGCAGCGGCGCGCGCTCACCGCCGCTGTCCCCATCGTCGTCGTCGCTCTCATCTTCTTCTTCCTCTTGGCCGGCAAACACGCCGCGATGCAGGTCTTCGTGCTCGGCGAGGTCGATGTCGTGCTCGTCTTCGCTGCGGTAGTACGGCCCGTGGTGGACGAGATCAGCCGCGCCGCGGCCACCACGGCCGTGCACTTGCTGGCGGTGGTGCTGCTGGTGCGGGTTGCGCACGGGGCTCTGGAACCACGAGGGCGGCGTCGCGCGCTCCGACGGAGAGGACGACGGCGGTGTCGTCGTCGTGTACATTGCCGCTTGTTGCTTGTTAGTGACTTCTTTCCTTCTTTCTTTCTTGGTGGCTTCTCGTTTGGATCTGATGTGGTGTGGTGAGACTCGTCACTTCAGGATCACTGCTGCTGTGAGGACAAGAGAAAGGTGCCCTGTTATTATTTGTGGCCCCCTGATTTTAGTGCTGTCCAAAATAGGGCAAAATGCCGAAAGCAACACATTTGATTGGTGACGTTCGTCACTGCTCCACCTCGCTGTTGAGCACCTTCCAGGGCGACGGCAGTGCGTGCGCAGACTCCGCATCACTTGGAGCTTCACTTGGCTGATCTGAGTTTGAAATTTGGGCTGCTGTTGCTCTCCAGTGGAAATGGCGCGCCTGCACGTCCTCTCTATAATAAGAGCAGGGTGGAATTGACGTCAATGAATGGAACGGAACGCGCTTATTTTGAGCACTGCCTTCTCGCAGTGCTCAAAGTCTTCGATCGAGCAAGATTGGATGACGGAGACGAAGCGGCTGTCGATGAAGATGAAGATAAAGGCGAAGAAGCAGAAGGGAAGTTTGCGCAGGTATGTGCAGATTGACAACAAAGACGTTGAGAGCGCCTCCCAAATGAAAGACTCTGGAGTGCCAGTGCTTCGTCTAGCGCACGCTGCAGGTGTACACAGGTCAACAATGTACAGACGTATGAGCAACTTGGGTAAGCCCGCTGCGCGGCGGGCGCAAACCTGCCCTAGATGACAAGCGACAAGAGATTGTACGCCAGTGGGCGATCGAAAGACCAGGCGACACGATCCAGAATCTGACAGAACGAGCGCGTGCAGAGTTACAATCGAAGGTGTCGACCAGTGCTGTACAGAGACTGCTCGCCAAGGTCAGTCCTAGCGAGATTTCCCACGATGACCACCAGGTGCTGTTCTTCAGGGGGCGCAATCGAGGCTCCTCGCAAAAGAAGCTGATCAAGCTCATCAAGGCCACCAGAAAAAGCATCGATATCTGCGTCTACGTGTTGACCAGCAAGGAGGAAAGAACATATTTCTGTGGTGTTTCGCCAGATTCGATCTCATTCTCATCTAAACGACAACCGCACATTTGTATGTTAGGTCTGTGATGCACTTTTGCAGATCCATAATGGAGGAAAGGGGGCGAAGATCAGAGTGATTGCAGACGGAAAGGGGTCAGAGCAATCCGCGTCAACGCTTAGGCTTCTCAGAGACGCGGTAAGAACTGGTAGCTTAGCTTCGAGGTGGAATTTGATTTTGTCTCAATAGATTGATCTTGGATTTCTGAGTTTATGCAAGGAATCGGAGTTCGGCCCGGTCCTCTAACAAGGCTTATGCATAACAAGTTTTGTCTTATTGACAAAAGATGGTGAGCTTCTGCTTTTTGTTTTGTTGTCCCCCCTTCTATTTGCACAATCACAATCGCATCAATTGCGTTTTCAATCTTGTGGTGTTTGAAGGCTCAGCAAATCTTAGTGCGGCTGGGTTCAAGTCGAATGTTGAGAATGTGAAGATTTACCGTTGCGGTATCCTTCAAGCACAATATCACGCTGAGTTCAGCTTCATGCGGATCGAGTACCGCCGGAAACATATCAGGTAATTGTGCCAAGCCTTCTCGCTGTCTTATTGATCCGATAAATACGATCGATAAACGTGCTTTTATTTGACAGATCTCCATTTTCCTCATTTTTTAGTTGTGAAGACTTTTGGTGATCTTTTGATCACCAAGTCGTGTGATATTTTGGTGACACAATGTAACACGACGTGTTGATTAGAAGAAGTCTTCATGGTCTCTCAACACACACACGTGTCGATATTCTTCGTTTGCAATTTGGAAAATCTCACGCAGCTTCGGCACATTTTCAGCAAACCGTCCCCGACTTCGCTCGACCAGTGAGCATTAATACCATCAGACGGAATCGAGTTTCTCTCCACACCACGCCACTGACCCGGCTGCTGCATGTGCTCGCTGGTCATTTCGTGGGATTATCCCAGTGGACACGACGTGTACAGCTGTAGAAATCACCCTGGAGTTGAGTTTTTTTTCCAGGAGCTACCCATGGATGCTCACTTGATCACCTTGTAGAGTTCGTTGAAAAGCTGCTGGTTCTGGACGAACAACTTCTTCTCGAGCGAGTGCAGCTGCTGGTCTTTGCGCTGCTCCGCCTTTGTCACTTCTTTCTTCTTGTCCGCTGCGCTGAGCTGCAGCAAATACTCCTTGCGGCCGTACACCAGTTTGCGCATGTTCTCTGCGAAACCAAGCTGCTGCTTCTTCTTGAGAGCTGCAGCCTTGCTGCGTGTGATCCGCGGCAGCCGCTTCACAGAAACCAGCTTATGCACGTCGTCGGCTCGTTTCGCGCGCGCCTCGTTCTGTTTCTCGATCGCCATGCGCTTCGTTTGCACTGTAGACGTTGCGCCTTGTACGGCGCTGCCAAGCGCGGGCTCATTCTTGAGCTCTTCGTAGATCGCCGCGCCGCCTTTCACGCACGCCCGGCAGCGCCGAATCACTCGGTCTTTCGCCGCCTGGCTCCTGGAGAACGCGCTCGAGGCGAATTTCACTTTGCAGCACGCGCAGAACAGCTCTCTCGAACCGTCCACACGTGGTAATTGGTTGATGCAGCGAACGCACGACTCGGGCTGTTCAGCGCTCTCGTGTTCATTCTCATCAGGAGTGGTCACTGGAGTACCTGTGTCGTTAGCCTGGCTGGCAGCCGCTTCTTTGTCAGCTTGCTTTGCCTTCTTTGTGACCCTTAGTGCTTGAGTATCCGGAACTGCGAGAGATTGCGTCTCGTCCAGTTTGCGCTTCCGTTCGTTCGCGTCGTGGTCAACCGCTTGCTCGGACTCAATAGTCACCTGACCCTCCTCCTCCTCCTCCTCATTCTTCACAACCACCACCACCACCTTCACTGGTAGGTTTACGGTTTCGGGTGGCTGCTCTATTGTAGGACCAGGCGTTTGTTCTGCGAACCTGTCGTCACCATCGATATGCACGATTCTGTCCGTTCCAGGCATGGTGTATGCACCCCGACGCGCTTCGTCGAGGATCGCCGTCAGCATCTCTCGTTTGCCCGCGCGCTGGCACTCGCGACAGCGCCGGACGCGGAACTTCTTGCCCGGTGCGTCGGCTTTCTTCTTCGTTTTCGTCTTCTTCAGCCGCTGCTCGGCCGAGTACGCGGCCAGCGGCAGCCTCACTCGGCAGCACATGCAGAACTGCACGGGCTTGCCAGCCACGCAGATCGGGCGGCTCGAACAGCACGAGCAGGAGTCGTACCGCACGACGAACTCTTGCGCAACTGGCGGAGACGGCGGCTCGGGCGCTAATGCTGCTGCTGTTGTGGTACTGACGCCAGTGTCGTCGCTGCCAGCTGCGGCTGCATCAGCGAGCTCTTCATGGAGCGGCGCTGTCGAGTCTTCCTCATCGTCGTCGTCGTACTCGCTCTCCGTGGAGCTGCCGCCGTCGTTGCCGTCCGCGATCGGAGGCGCGTGGGTGCCTTCTTCGTGCGTAACACTCAGCGCACTGCCCTCCTGCTTCGTGCGGTCACCGTCCATACGCGTGCGGGTCTTCTTCCTGCGTCACCCACGGCTGCATGTCTTCTTGCTTCACGCAGTCCCCGTCCATCATGTTGCCTTTCTTTGCTCTCTATGAATGATTGATTGCCGCAAAAAACCGATAGAATCCAGTTTTAACCCTTTGATTCAGGCGCATATACCTACTTCAATGTGGAGTACGCACATTGGCTAAAATACATTTATTACATCCAATGAGATAGGTCCTCAATGTAGCCATCTGCGGATGGCTTTTCGAATGAGCTCCTCACAGAGAGGAGCGCCTTTCAGAACAACTGAAGATACCTGAAGAGCGTGAGCCTCACTCAACGTTGTGGACGTGAGGTGCATGTGTGTGTGTGGGTGCGTTTGAATAATGTCCTCTAAATGTTTACATGCAGTTTGTTGCTCCACTTTCGCTTCTCTCACGAACGATAGCTGGCTGGCGAACGATCTATCTATCTACACGTCTTCTGCGATTGACGACACTGCTTGTGACTCAGCGATCGGCGCCGAGTGCCGATTCGACTCGGCCCGCTTGGCGTCCATGAACGTGTTGACGCGCTTCGTGACCAGCTCCTGGCAGTCCTCGCTCAGCCTCGAGAGCGCCGAGCCATCGGGGCCATTGAACGCAAACCCGTTATCTGACACAACAACGAGCATAGAGTTAGTTTGGTTAGCTCACAATTCCACAAGAGATATCAGGGCTCGTTCGATACAGATTACACACAAACTTACTGGAGTGGATGCTCGCGACCCGCAGCTGCGAATCCAAGAGCGTGAGCGAGCTCGCCTGGTTGCCGATCGCCGAAGGCACGTGCTCGGGGAACACGAGCGCATCGGATCTCCCCACTGCTCCTCCGATCATCGACGGTGGCGAAAGGGAAATGGTTGGCTGCGGACAGTTGTCGGGAATGATGTCGGCCTTTCCCGAGAACCGCATGGACGCGTTCAAGCGGTAGCGCTCGCGCAGGATGTCCTCAGACGTCGGCGTGAACTGCTGCTGCGTCGTCATGACCGCGACGTCGAGCAGGATTGCGGCGAGCGGGCACACGAAGAGCAGGTACCAGAAGAGATCGTCGCTAAGCATCTGCCAAGGCACGCCCCACATGTCGTAGCTCAGGAACGTCAGCTGCGGGTACACCACCATAAAGAACAGGAAGAGCAGTACGCTGAACGCGAGGAACGTCAGGTGGTACTTGTTCCAGCTGAGCGTGAGCAGCACGACCTTCCAGTTCATGGTCAGGAGCAGCATCGTGTAGAAGACCGTGCCCATGTGGAAGAGGCTGTGGCTCGGGTTGTAGCACAGGAAGCAGACCCAGAAGACGATCACGGCGTGCAGCCCGGAATTGAGGATCGTGAGCGCGAACACCGGCAGGTTCAGGTCGCTGTCCCGCTGGCTCGCGCGGTAGAGCTTTGGGAACCGGAGCACGACACCTTCGGGCATGTCCTGGTCGAATACGCCGATGACGATGATCGGCGTCGCGAGGAAGAAGTTCCAGCCGGCCATGACGAAGCTCTCGAAGAGCGGCGCGCCGGACTGACCGTTGTAGAAATTGAACAGGAACAGGCTGATCACGAGCGCGATGTTCTTGTAGAACGAGTACTTGATCACCTTGCAGATGCGCTTGTAGTTGAACCGGCCGTGGATGAGCACCAGCCGCTTGAGGAACTTGAACTGCGCGATCGCATAGTCGCTCGCGTTCACCGCCTGGACGCCCTCTTTGCCGGAGATGCCCACGCCCACATGCGCCGTCTGGATCATGCTCACGTCGTTCGCGCCGTCGCCGATCGCGAGCGTGATCGGCTTGTTCGGCGACCCGTTGCGCACGAGACTCACGATCTCAGCTTTCTGGGAGGGGCTCACGCGGCACGCGATCAGCGCCTTGCAGACGCTCGCGACGACGAGCAGCTTGGTGGCGAGCACTTTCGAGCGCTGCGCCGCCTCGCCGCTCATGTTCGCGAGCGCGTCCTTCGACGGGAACACGTGCACGAGCGCCTTGCCGTCGCAGACCATCGCGATCTCCTCCGAGACCTTCTTCGCGCGGACGAGCTGCTGAATGAACGGTGCGCTGTGGAGCTCGTCGATCTGCTTCTCGAGGTCCTGGATCTCCTCCTGGTTCACGTACAGCAGCTTCATGTTGTCGTTGATCAGGCGGCAGGCGTGGCCGATGTTGATCGCGGTCTCCTCGCGGTCGCCCGTGAGCACCCAGATCTTGATCCCGGCCTGCGCGAGATCGAAGATTGTCGCCGGCACCGACTCCTGGAGCTTGTCCTCGATCGCGGTCACGCCCAGGATCTGCATGTCCTTCTCGATCAGCTCGGCGACCGCGTCGAGCTTCTCTTCTCGGTTCTGCAGTGAGGTCGACGCCTCAAGGTAATTGTCATTGAAGGCCAGGTACTCGTCTCGAGAAAGCACGCGCCTGGCGAGTACGAGCGTGCGCAGCCCTTCGCCCGCGAACACGCGCAAGTGGTTGTTAATCGCCGCTGTGTGCTCGTCCTCGACTGAGCGCGCGAGCATCATGTTGTCCGCTCCCTTGCAGTAGAGCACGTACTCGTCCCGTTCGTTTACGGCGATGACCGACATGCGCTTGCGCGTCGAGTTGAACTCGTTCACGTTCAGGATCGTGAACGACTGCTTGATCGGCATGTTGGGCTCGGGTTTGTCCGAGTCCAGGTTCTTGTGCGTGATCTCGATCTTCGTCAGCGGCGCCGGGTCCACAAAGTTGTACCCGAGGCACTTAGCGGCCTTCACGAGCGCCTCTTCGTCCGGCGACGACGCGCGGTACGCCACGACCCCTGTTGCCTTGTCCACCTCGGGGATCACCGTGTGGCAGATCGCGAGCAGCGTGAGGAACTCGTGGATGAGCGTGGCTTGCTTGCCGCCGGCGTTCAGGTGCTTGAGCAAATTCGGGTCGTCAAAGTTGATCATCGGGTCGTAGTGCACCTGGGCTTTCTTTGGGTCGCTCTGCGGGTTGGTGCCTAGGCTACTCAGCATACTGGATGTCGAATTTGTATCAAGTATCGGCGCGCCTGGAGTCGAGCATCGCTCTCGTGTGTCAGTCGCCGAGCTCTCGAGACTCAGGGATACCCCGACCTCCGCGGTGGTCGCCGTCGACTGCTTGCCGCTACTGGTATGTACTACTGCTGCAGACGGCTGCATCGCCGCCACCGCGCGGCCGATCTCGGTCGTGCCGAACCCGTACGAGTGGCCGCCGATCGAGCACTTGCGGAACTCCATGATGTTGCACGTGAGCGTGCCGGTCTTGTCGCTGAAGATGTACTCGACCTGACCCAGCTCTTCGTTCAGCTCCGAGGTGCGCGCGATCGCGCGGAAGCTCTCGTGCATCATGTCGTTGTCCGCTGTGATGTTCTTGGCCTGGATCACCTTGACGATGTCGAGCGAGACGTAGAGCGAGATCGGCACGAGGTTGTTGAACAGGATCAGGAACGTGAAGAAGTTCTTGACAAAGTCCCCAAAGTTGTTGGCCGTCACGAACGGCAGGTACCACACGCGGCTGCCGTTATGGCTGTCCCAGGACGCGGCGACGATCGCACTGATGGTGCAGAGCGAGAACATGGTCACGAAGATCAGCCCCATGCACCGGTTCACGGTCTTGTAGAGCTTGCTCTGCTTGGACGGCGCGGACCGCGAGTTCTGCAGGAGTTTCGTCTCGGCGCCGGTGAAAATGACGAGCCCGAGCACGAAGTTGCAGCTGCGCAGTCCACAGCCGCGCAGCATGATGTTCTCGGGACCAAGTGGCGTGACGGAGCTGTCGTTGTCCAGTAGGATGCGACCGGCGAACGTGTAGAGCTGGTTGTTGGGCTGCTCGTACTCCAGCTTGCCTTTGAGCTTCGAGATGCCGGCGCAGACCGGCTGCTCTTCCAGGACCGGCTCGTTGAGTTCGCGCCAGCCCGCGACCTTGGCGGTGGTTTTCACAGCGGATCGGCGCTTCAGGTTGGTCTCGCCGTCCAGGTTGCACGTCTCGATGAAGCACCGCCCTTCCTCCTCCGAGGTCGCGAGGATCAGGATGTCCGCCGGAAGCTCTTCGTTGTTGCGCACGCAGAGGATCTGGCCGACCTGGAGCTCCTGCCAGGAGATCGTCTCACTCTCGCCGCGGTCGTTCACGATCTGGTCATCATTGAGATTGCCGTTAGACTAGTTAGACTTCGGTACCCAGGGCCATTGCGAAGTTCATGTGAGGGTTCTTACGCGGCACGTGCGGTTGTTCTGGTGCTCGTCGGCCTGGTGGCGCTTGACATCCTCCGAGCCCTGCTTGAGCATCGTGACCATGAGCACGAACGCCAGCGGTCCCGCCGTCGTGTAGCGATTCGTTGGCGACCATGTCGTTAAAAGCTGCGAGCCATAGCAAAGCAGGGTTAGTCTCATCAGTATGCGCCAAGCCCAGCCCAAAACAAGCACAACACAGTAGCAACTAAATAGCTAGCCTCCAAACAAACCTGGAGCAGGGAGATGACTAAAAAGTAGACGTTCGCGACCACGCGGAAGAACTCGAACATGGTCTTGGGCACGAAGCTCACAGCCGTGTACTTGGACGTGACGATCACGTTCTTCGCGTAGCGCTGGGTCGTGATCAGCTCCTGGTTGCGCGCCGCGTCGTTCACGTACGCCACGCGCGGCTCCACCTGCGGAGCTGCGTCCTTGCGTCCAGTAGCTGCTGCCGGCAGATTGGTTGCCATGGCTGCTGCCTGGATAGAATCTCTCAATCGCCCGAGCGCTACCTGGCACCACGGGGTCTCTGAGCGAGTAGGAACTCGGGTGAAAATGCCGACAACCACGGCGCGCTTCAAGGGTGGAAGCGGATAACGAACTGCAGTCAAGCCCTGATGTAAATGTCGCCCTGCCAGTGACTCCCCGACTACTTACTTGACTGTGAGCGGTAGTGTGAAGTGTATGTGAATAGACAGCTGCATCGCCTGAAATGGAGAGACTGGAGATGAAACTACCTACGGACTCTGTGAGTATAAGAGCTGTTCTGAAGGTGGATGATGCTATTCTTATATGATACTGACCGACGCTGGAACGCACCAGAAGAAGAAAAAAAATCCTGCCAGTCTATTTTGACATGTGACGTCAAATATAAATAGAGAGGTGGTGCCTGTGTTGCACCTGTCCTGTCCAGAGCCCCCCCCCCCCACACACACTACATTAGCGTATGCTCGAAGCCCCAATCACTTGCTTGCTGGCGGGAAACTTTGAAGCGAAGGAGGGATACGTCTTCTCCTTGAATATGCATGGCTGTATGCTAGGCCTCTAGACCTATCTAGTTGTCAATCTCCTCGGCATCTATGTGTGTGGTTGGTTTCAAGGTATCTCTTCTCACAACAGAGATGGCTACATTTTTAGGTCTTTTTTATGAGAAGAAAATTAATATTTTTATCACTGGATTTCGACCAATGCGTGAAGCCTAATTTAATTTGCTTCAAAATGCAGCTTTAAAACCTAATTTAGGTGTATTCGCCTTCGTTCGATTCGGTATCAACCGATGTTGGTTTTTGAACCAGGTCTGGAATCAGGTCGTGATACCAAAGTATCAGAGGTGCCCGCGAATTCGACCGACAATCAATGAATCAAGCCCAAACATGCTTGGTGACCGCGTGATCCTGGAAGAAAGCGTGAAGCAGGAAGACGTCCACGCACACGCCGACGCCCTCATCAAGCAGGATGCTGCGTACAACAGCGGGTGAAGCAGGAAACCGTGCAGTCGTCTCCATAGACTGACGAGCACGACGGCGGCAGCTCCACCGAGAGCGAGTGCTACGACAAAGAAGAAGGCTCCAAGGAGAGGCTCCAAGAGACCATCCATACAGCAACAGCTCAAGCGCAAGAGTCCCAAGACATCGCCGTCCCGTGCGCCTACCGTGTGGTGCGACTCGTGTTCGCGCTGCTCGGGTCGCTTGACGAGCTTACCGGGCGAGTGCGTGCAGGTCTGCATGTGCTGCAGAGTGAACCCTGCCGCTCGCTGCCTTTTTAACCCGATCAGCGGCCGCCACACAGCGAATTACTGGCGCAATCAGCTTAAAGTCCGTCGCTGTTGTGAGTGCCAATTGGATGACGATCAAGACACAAACGATATTAATATTAGTATCAGTTGTACTGCTCCGACAGAACACGACACCCGAGACCGAGCACCTACCAGTGGCAGTACCATCTATCGATCGTGAGAGCCAAGTGAGTATTATATTAAACAAGAGCACGCAGTTGGTGGTGTGAACGAACGTAAAACTCGCAGCGAGTGCGTTCTTTAAGATCCAGGGAGCAAAAGAGCGAGCCATTCGACGCTGCGAGGGCTGCGTGAACGGAGGGTCGGCGATCTACTGAGTGGACGAAGCGCGCAAACTGGGCGTCTCTGTGGAGAAGCTGCTGCGATCCCAAAAGGAGCCAACAGCTCGAGTTTGTGGAGAGGATGCGGAAAGCTCGTCGGCGGTCGCAAGCAGCTTTCTCCTGCGCCTGGACGCGGCGAGCAAGAGGGAATCCAAGTCGAAAGAGGAGCGGCGCGAGCTGAAAACCAAGGGAAAGAAGATCGACTCGCTCGAAAAGAGTCTCTTTGTCCTGAACCAGGAGCTTTTCAACGAACTCTACCAGATCCATCACGTGCTTTCTGGGGTAGCTCGTGCTTCTTAACTACTCCCAAAAAAGTGACCACCAGTTGAATGCTGGCTAGGTGAGTCCCACCTACTGTAGTCGTACCTCAAAAGCGAGGTAATGCAGATGATACAAATGCTGAGCTGCTCGAGGTTCCGTGGCGCTGACACGTAGCTGGAGCACACACAGTCGACGAGAAAATAAACGCAGCTGCTTCGTCAACTATTAGCAGTACCCTCGCAACTACTGCAGTAGTGCAGTCGCCGAACTGTGAGACGATACCAATCAGCGGAGAAGCAGCAAAAAGACAAGCAAGAACAAGCTGCCGAGATTATGTGAGAAGGCGACGACGAGTAAGGCACGCAAGCGGTGGTTGATGGCGGAGACGCCAAGGAGCGACAGGAGTCAGACTCGAGAGTGGTGCCCGAGTGTTTTCCGCGCAAAACCTGGGATTTCTCCTCCTCATTAGGAGTTCTCCTCAAGAAGCAGGGTTAGACCAAGCAAGCAAATTTCAGAGAACTCTGCTTCACGTTCAAAGACAGAGAAGACAACGGTGGAGGAGCGTGCAACACGATCCAAGAGACTCGTCGTCGCTTGCTTCTCATTCGAAGTTTTCCTTCACCGCGCTCACGTCCAAGCTACACGAACCACTGACCACCAGTCAGTCAGTATCTCGCCTGCACTACACCCCCCTTCCCTCCTCCCCCCGAAAAAAGCCGACCATGAAGTTCACGTTCACGTCGACCATCGCTGTCGTTGCTGCGCTCGCGATCGCCACCATCGGCGCGTCATCCGCTGCCGACATCAACGTCGTTGGAGCCACGGAGACGCCGACGATGATGCGCACGGGTGTCGACGTCAAGATCGCCACCAAGGACATTCTCAACAAGCCCACGGCGCTCATCAACAAGAACACGCTCGCCATGGACAACAACGTCTTCGTC